>SNVD02006741.1:0-25986 GCA_013180625.2 Boswellia sacra | reverse complement strand
CTCGGCAGACAGATTCTGCCGTTTGCGAGCGAGCGCCCGGGAAAAGTTTGATTAGAGTGCGTAACGCGCGATGCTAAGCTCTCCAGCAGAGCCGCGCCAAGAGCGATCTGGCCCGCGCGCGCGCGCGCAACTTGTGCGCTACTGATGATGGCAATGGGATTTCTCGCAACTCATTGTTACATGCGCCCCACTAACTACTAGCCTCGACCGCTGGAAACAACATCCACCTCGGGACCCACGCCGACCACTACCAGCAGCTGCAGTGGTTCGATGAGCACCGCCAGTGCCTGTGGGCGGATACGCGCCCTCTTGTCCCTGTCCTTCTCCTTATTCTTCTTGTTCGTCTTCAGTGTGGGTGCACACAGGGGTGCCTGTCGATAGGCCTGAATCACATTTCGCTTGCAGCCAACAAAGTGTTAATGCTTCTTCCACCAAAGTGCAGCTCAAGGCGCTGATGGGGTATCGCGGGCCCGAGAGAGCGAGAGAGAGCGTTTTTGCTTTGTGTGGCTCCGATTAACAGTAGCAGCAGAGGCCTTGGATGCGAGAGTCCATGTGTGTCTGTGTTTGTCGAGACAATGACAAATCTCGCGCTGCTGAGGTTAACAAGTTTGGCGTTCGGAGCGGCTTTTGATTGCTGACATCACCATCAACATCATCCTGGCCGCATATGAGTCGTAATGTGCGCCCGCGACACGAGCAACTCGTTGGATTGTATCAGAAGCCAGTGCGTCCTGTTGTGTGTGTTTGTGTGTTTGTGTGTTTGTGTGTTTGTGTGTATGTGTGTGTGTGTGTGTGTTGATCGGTGACTCTGGCGGGCGCTCGTGCGCAAGTGTCTGCAGTCGTGTGGCGAGACAACAAAGGCGGCACAACTTTTCGTCGCCCTCATCTACAACTACTTAGTTTTCAATCGGGAGCGCGCCTTCTTTATTGTGTCACCCGAGAGCTCGCTGCTGCAGGCTCTTGACACTTCCAGGACTCGGCACCTTCGTTGTCGTCTCTCTATTTAGTCTCGAGCTTCGAGCGTGATATTGTGCCTCAGCTCGGTCCGGCTTGGATGTCGGGCCGAGACAAACAAGGCGCTTGGCCTCTTGTTTGCAGTCGCCTTTGTTGTGGTCTTGGCCTTGACAACGCGCGCCGGCCGCCTCCACAGGAAGCTCGGATTTGCACTCACTATTGCGTCACTCTCTCGCTGTGGCGACGCAGGTGGCCAAAGAGCTGCGGCTGCTGGGCTTGCTGAGAGTCGAGGGTGTAGGCGGGTGGTGGTCGTGGCTTCCCAAGACTTGGCTTGATTTGGCGCTCGCACGTCGGACTGGACACCTGAGTTGTGCTTGGAGAACTTGGTTCCAGTTGGCCATTGGCGCTGGAGAACGGACACTGATTTGCGCAACTTTATCACAGCGCAGGGGCGCCACCCACTGGAGTCTCTGGCGCACTCTCACACAATTAGCTGGCCGACTGGGCGACTCTCAGGCGACCAGCTCGAACTTTGTGGCTTCGGTTTTTTGGCGTGTCTCAGGTCAGTTGACGACAAATGTTTTCTGCGCCCACTGATTGATTAGGCCGCTGTCGCTACGGACAGAGACAACAACAACAACAACGTCCACGGCGACGACGACGACGACGACGACAACAACAACATCAGGTGAGCGAATAAATAGCACAACAAAGAGCGCACGCAGACGGAAGGAAGCGCTCGCTTGCACTCGGCGGCCCTTTGGGCCGGAAAATAAGGAGCAGATCCTCTCTTGGCTTGCGTGTGTGTGTGAGCGAGTGTGGGCGCGTGGCGCAGCTAGCGGTGGCTAGATGGTGGCGGCGAGCGAGCTAGCCAGAGGCTAGCGGACGCGCGGGAGCGCCAGCGAGCAGCTGGCAGACTGGGCGGCGTCGGCACGCTGCGGGTGGCTTTCCAGATGCGCCAGGCCGCGCGGGCATCTAGCGACTCGGCCGAGCCCGGGCCGGGCGCACAAAGCAGTGGCTTTGAGAGCGGCCGCGCACGATAGCCGCGGCGCCCACCGAGAGCCGGCCCACACACACTGCACACACAGCACTCACACGCCATACCTCACTCACGAGGCGCCCTCATTGTCTGGCGCGCCCATTGATCGGCCTGGGCTCGCTCGCCCGGCGCTGTCACCGCACCGTCAAAACGGGCGGCCAATTTTCGCCAGGGAGCGCGCCCACGGCCACGATCTCGGTCGACCCGCAAGCGAGGGCCGAGCTCAAGCCGAGTCGGCCTCGGCCATGAGATGTCCCAGCTCGGCCCATATAGTATAGCCATCGAGTTTGGCGGAAATCTCCCGGCGGTCGAGGATGTGTCCAGGTGAGTGTCGCGCGCGCGGCGCCAGTCGCTCCAGTTAAGACTTGTAAAGCCGTGCGCGCAACTGCCAGGCCCAATGCGAGCCCAGGCACCGAGGCAAGAGCGCCAGCTCAAGGTAGGCCGCAGCGGCCAATATGGCGTCAGACATGACGTGTCATCAGTTATTGGGCGTGACGATGAGAAATACCGCGCGGCCGCCACAAATCGGCGCCCGTCGCCCGAATCTGGGCGCCTAGTCGGAGCTCTTTGGCGCCAAGCTGGCTGCGCATCGAGTTGCTGTAGAGGGGGCGGCATTGAGATGGCACCCGACTCCTTTCCCCCCACAGGCCTGCACTCGGCCCGGGCCCGAGAAAGCCCGCGCGCGTGTGCGTTTCCCGCCGCCCCCTCCCACGCCTTTCGAAGAAGCCCGAGCCAGGATCCGTGGCGCGCCACCTGCAGAGACGCCTCGACCGGAGGGGGTGGCACTGAGGCGAGCGGGCGGGTGGGCGGAGGTCGGAATGTCGGGCGAGCGGCAGTCGCCGCCGTGGCTGCCGTCAAAGGCACAGTGCTGCGCTCTCTCGACTCTCTTTGGAGAGTGGCTGCGCGCCGCCTGTTTGTGTGTGTGTGTGCGTGGATGCGTGCGTCTGTTTTCTGGGCTGCCGAGCGCCCGAGCGGCCGGACGGCTCGCGCCGCTCGCCCATTTTATTATTGCTGCTGACGCGCGTTCGCGCGCCACCGCTCGGGGTCGTGTTCGTTCTCCTCCATTGCGGCGCGCTGGCCGCGGCCGTCGTTCAATTCATCGTCGTTGTCGTCGTTGCAAAGTCGCAGTCCCGATCGCCGCTCTCTCTGGTCGTCAATCCGATTCGCTCTGCTCGCAGACAAACACACACACACGGACAAACACACACACAGACACACACGCACACAGAACCTCAGACACTCAATCCTGGGCTCTCTGTTGTTGCTCCAAACTCACACTCTTATTCTCTCCAGCCCATTCACAAATCGAATATTTCCACCTACATCAACTACATCACCCACAACACCCCACCACAACCACAACCACCACCACCTTCAATACACTCACAACCACCAGTAGAATAAATCTGATCCAAAACCGTCAGCGTCACCCACAGCTCATCACTTCGGCCCAACAGCAACCGTCGCCCAAGTCCGAGGGATCGTCGCTATTGGTGTAAAAGTCGTCGTGTAGATATTAATTCCCGAACAGAACGACATACACACACACAAACTTAACTACACTCACACATACACACACACACACTTACGCAACTACACTCAGATACCAACAACATTGATTAAACTTACACTTCAATCAATCATCTTACATCACGAAGAGTAAGCCAACAAGATATATTCAAGGAAATCTTACTCGTTGAAACGTCACTCGAGAATAGCACCACCACAATCCACGCACACACCAACACAGACATACTCTTTGGCGCACACACACAGACAGACAGACACACACACACAGACAGACACACACACAGACACACAAACATACACACACACATCCACACACACACACACACACACACACAAGCACAGACAGTAGTTCTGAAACTCCAGTAGACACCAAACGGACACAAAACTCCAACACATTTATCAAATTTATATATAAACGCCACCAACAACACCAGGACGAGCCTCAACGAATCAACACAATCACCAACACTGACGAATACGTCAACGACGAAAACGACAACAAATTAACAACAACAACATCTCGAAATTGTCTCAGAATTCGATCCCTATCGAATTACTCCACGCAGCGCCCAACATTGGCAATTGATTAAACAAAAACAAGCCACTATGTCGACAACAAACCCGCATCAGCAACTCAACCCCAACCAATCAATTCATTCGCAACACCTTGCGGTAAATAACCGTCACAACCAACAGAACAACAACCATCAGCATCAGCGTACACACACAATAATGTCACCAGAAGACGCTGCCAGTGGTAGGAAGCCTGACCCATGGTGTGGGCTCGAAATTATTGGTTCAGTACGTAAATTATCACCATCATTATGGAACATGACACATCTAACAGCACTATATCTCAATGATAATTGTCTCACACGGTTGCCACAAGATATCGGCAGATTATCTCATCTCAGGATACTTGACTTGTCATCGAACAAGCTACGCTCTCTACCAGCTGAAATCGGTGACCTGATACTTTTGGAGGAATTACTTCTAAATGATAATCAATTGAGAACATTACCGTTGGAGATGGGCAAACTATTCCATCTGAGACGCTTAGGTCTGAAAGGTAACGGCATCTCACCTGAACTTTTACAAATACATCAAGAGCTCAAAGGTACGCGAAAATTGATCACCTATTTGTTAGATCAACTCGATGTTCGCGCACCCAGGCCCCCTCAGAGGCCTTGGGTTTTAATGGAACCACCCCTCGATAGAACCAAACCATCTTGTATGTTCACAACGATGTGTTATAATGTTTTATGTGATAAATATGCAACAAGACAACTTTACGGATACTGTCCACAGTGGGCACTTGATTGGGATTATAGAAAACATTCTATTTTAGAAGAGCTGAAAGCCTTCTCAGCCGATATCATAGCATTACAAGAGGTTGAAACTGAACAATATCAAGACTATTTCTTGCGCGAGCTGCAACAAGAAGGTTACGAAGGTATATTCTCCCCTAAATCCAGAGCTAAAACAATGTCAGAATTTGAGAGGAAGCATGTGGACGGTTGTGCCATTTTCTATAGGACAAGCAAATTTTCACTAGTAACAGAGCATCTGATTGAATTCAATCAACTCGCAATGGCCAACGCAGAGGGGTCGGACGACATGTTGAACAGAGTTATGACCAAAGACAATATAGCATTAGTTGCATTGTTACAGATCAAGGAAGGAGCTTTTGATCTATTTCAATCAGGCGGTAGCAGCAGTGGAGTAGCAGGTAGCAATCCTGGTACAATCGGCGGAATCAGTCTGGCATCCGCCTCGGTGCCAGGCGTAGGAATTGTAGGTGGACCCAATCCAGCTAACTCAAATGTTAACATAAGCACTCAACCATTGCATCAACAGAGATTACTCGTTTGCACCGCCCACATTCATTGGGATCCAGAATTTTGTGATGTTAAACTGATCCAGACAATTATGTTAACGCATGAATTACAGGCCATTGCAAATCAGGCTGCAAAAGATTTATTGGCGAGCAGCGGTGAAAATATCAACTCAGTGAAGCAATATTACCTCAGAAACAACGGGCCGCCCAATGATCTGAATCACATAGGCGGTACCAGGTTATCGTCGCAAGCCAATGCAAAAGCCCTCAATGATCAAGATGATATCACGTCTGGCGACGGCGACAACTCGCATTTAGAACAACTAGGTCAAGATATTATACCGTTGATACTATGCGGAGATTTTAATTCCTTACCGGAATCTAGTGTTGTTGAGTTTTTAAGTAATGGAGGCATATCAGCGGACCATCAAGATTTTAAAGAGTTAGCATACAAAGACTGTCTAAGAAAAATTTGTAACTCAAGATCATCAGCGCTAGCAAACTCACAGCATTTACAACAAAATCAGATAAATCAGTATTCGGGTCAGTCGTCGAAGTCCTCATCCATTTCGACTTCAATATCGACATCTTCTTCGGCGGACGATCCACACAAAACTTCACCTAGCGACTCATTAACCAATACTTCTAATGGAAATGGAAATCAAAGACCGGTGAATAAGAATGGAGCAAATTACAACAGTTCAAACAGCACAAATAACTCAGAATCCAATGTCTATACCCACCCATTTCACATCGCCACGGCTTACACCGGAGAAGGTGCGATGCCGTACACAAATTACACGTTAGTATATACTGGGTGTTATGTTATGTCAAGATGTTTCATCACACGTTATCACGTGGAAGTCAAATTCACCTACCCTTGCGGGGGGACAAGTTTTACCATGATCTCTCTACTAACCACTTTCCCTCCATTCATTCTATCTATGCGTCCACACATTCTAGATTTGACTTCAAAGGTGTGATTGACTACATTTTCTACTCAAAGAACCTTATGTCGGTGCTTGGAGTGTCTGGGCTGGACAAAACGTGGCTTGTGGAAAATAAGATCCCTGGACTGCCTCATCCATACTTCCCTTCGGATCATTTCCCTCTATTTGTGGAACTCGAGATTTTGCCCTCTCCCCGCTACGCCCCTGTAAATCGATACAAACAACTGCAAAATCAGCCGCAGCAACAATCACAGTTTCCCCAAAACCAACACCCACAGCACAACAGGAAGAACGACTTTTTTCAGAACCCAATGAGAAAACCCTTTTTTGGGACTTAAAAAACATCTGTCTGGTAGTGTTCTTTCCTCTATTTCGACCTTTCGAGCTGTGGAGACGCTCATGGCTTTGTAGCTTTGTTGCACCGGCCACTGACTTATGGTATCTTGGACGTTACAGACTGAGAACCTGGTCATCGGACGATAATTTTGTGTAATTTCAGTCAAATAGTACACTGTCGATGATCAAGCAGGAGTATGTCTCTAACTTTCAGTGGAGCGAGAATTTTAACTGCGGTAGAGCGGCGTCTGTGATAATTATATATTGGGTGCGCGCTTACAGAGGTCATCTCAGTTCCTCACTGATCGAGGTTGGCTGAGCCTTGAACATCAACCTGACGAGTGCGCTCATACTCTCTCGGTTTTTGTTCGTACTGTGTCGAGGTCATGCGCACCTTCCGCTTCTTATGATTAATCTTAATCAATATCTCTTCTAGATTTGTCGATCTGGGCGTGGTTCTTCGGACTGTCCCTATGCTCAGGGACAGGATCTACAAATCCAAGTCCGAGCAGAGCGTCGAGGGCAGCTGTGGGGGGCGGTCCACGCGTTTCCGTCAAACTGTACGTTTTTCATGGGCGTTGCGGAGCAATTAACGGTGCTACATTAATGGTTAGTCAGAAGGTTGAATTAGAGGCTAATTTGATCAGCTTCAAGAGCGCAGCAGGTGCGCTTTTGTTCCCTCGGGGCGTGAAAGATGGACTTGAGTTCACCTGTTCGGTTTAGAAATTACTGGAACTGCTTCGTAGAAATCCCATTTGGCTAATTAGCGTCTGGGGTAATTTACAAACTAAGGCAGATCTCATTAGTGCTGCAGTTCTGCAGGCGCACGTCCTACAGATGCTCGTTCTGATGCTTTCCAAGAGTGGAGTTCATCTCAACAGGAATGGCACATTACTGCCGATCTGCAGAAGTTGGCGCGATCTAAGACTGGGGCATGATCACGTATACATATCTTGTGCATACGATTTGCAAAACGAAAAGTCAAGTTGAATATCCAGGGCAGAGCATGTCTTCAGGTGACAACTCCATCAGTGTAGAATTTCAAGCTTGTGTGGAAGTACCGGCACGTTTGTAGAGAATGAAATGATTAATGACCCTACTCATTCATATATCCAATTGAAGAACTTCTCTCAAAACAAATGCTCACACAGAGAGCATCGAGTTTTGTTTTGTTTTAAGAGGGAAGCACCGCAATGGTGGACAACAACCATACAGTAGTAGCCTCTTATCACCTTGAAGCCTTGTTGTACAGACTGACAAGCAATTAAGTGGCGACGATGGAACAAAACTCGCATTACAATTCAATCTGAGAGAAAATACAGCTCTCTCCAGGACCGGATTTCAAGGCAATCGGACAGGAGACACATTGTTTCTAAATCTGCCAGGGTTTCGTGTGTTGGGAGCTAATTTAGTTCTGCTGCAGTGCGCCGAACGTCGTCTCACTCATATAGGCTGGCAGAGCGCAAGGCGAGAGCCGGCTACAATCGCTCTGTCGCACTAACTAGCCTCAAGAGCATGAAAGCATCAGCCTGCAGTTTGTAGTCCACCCATGTTGCAACTATCAGACTGTCTCTTGAACACTCCAGAAGCTCGCGCGACGCCAATCGACGCCATTTTTGTTGCTTCTGTGCTGGCGGCGAGGAAGATGCGCTGCAATAGTCGAATCGGTCATCTTGCTGCTGTGCAAGAGGCGCTGTGGAGTAAAAGAGCATCAGTAAATGAGCAGCCAACTCAACAGCATTATCTGCTCGAGAGAGCTTGCGCGCGCGGCCGTGCTTGGCGCCTGCGCAGTGCTGAGTAACCGAGCCCAACTTGATCAGTGAACTTGTTCGTCTGCGAACTGTTTGAATTCAGTGAAATCTGCTAGTTGAGTGGACTCGCAAATTTGTTGCAATCGAGTCGGAACCCAACTGGTCTCGATTTTAGCGTCGAACTTTCAAGTTTTGGCTCACCGAGGCTAGAGAAAAAACTGGCCCCAAGATACGCCAGAGTCCACCCTCGGGACCTCAAACACCCTTAGCTTACAGTATGATCAGTTCGATGTAGCAACTCAAAGCATTCATTTCTAGCAAGTCACCAAGAAACTGCCCATATCCATCCAGAACCCAAAATGGATGCTGAATGGAACAACGAACCTCATCAACAAACCTGCGACATAACTCCCCACAACATCAACCGTTTAGATTTGAAACCATCCAGTAATATGTCCATTCAACCAGTACAGCCAAAGATCAGCCAAGTTGACTTGGGCCTAGTACATCATCAAGTGATGAACTCTACCGGTTGGGATATCAACGATAATGCGATCCCTAAAGTTACCCAGTGGGACAAATTCAATGAATGGGCCGACGGGCACTGTAGGTTTGTCTATCGCGTTAACGATGAGCAGGCACGGCGACACGCCTCTGGTTGGGCAATGAGGAATACGAACAATCACAATGTTCATCTCCTAAAAAAATCTTGTCTCGGTGTTATGGTTTGCTCAAAGCGCTGTACCATAGATGAGCAAATAGGTTCAAAGGTGCACCTAAGACCTCATATTTGCGACAAAGCTCGCAAGAAGCAACAAGGAAAACAATGTCCGAATCGCCGCTGTGATGGCCGTCTCGAAATAATGCCATGTCGAGGGCATTGTGGCTATCCAGTCACACACTTTTGGCGGCATACGAGTGAAGCAATATTCTTTCAGGCCAAGGGCATCCATGATCATCCACGACCGGAGCCTAAGAGCTCTGCTGAAACAAGGAGGGCTCTAGCTTTAGCTAAAGGCTTGATGCCCATGACCGGTAGTCACTCAAGACGAAGATACCTAAAAGGTCGGGCCCAGGCTCGGAAAATTCCTCTACAATGCGACTCAACCACCGAAACGAAATCTATCGTCAATGACAAAATTCCTACAGTTGTATACGATACAGGAAGCTCAACGAGACCTTTACCCACCAAGAAGTACAAAACTCTACAGGCTAGAACTAGATTAACTGATGAAAAGACAAATTTAAATACTAAGGTAAGTGCACTCAACTTTCCTATAGCTGGAAAAACTTCTAGTTCCTTCCAGTTAACCAGATCATCAGATCGCCTGAGATCGTTATAGTCTTTCACAATTTGCATCTACATCTTGGTTATTCACGCGAGGCTGATTGAGCGAGTGATTCAATCCAGTGATATCTAATCTCAAATCTAATCAATCTTTGAGTTCGTTTTGCTGTTTTCTATTTTTTCGGTACGACTAACCTGTTTGATCAGACGAATGAATGACCAGCGCCGCATCCAAGATGCAATCTTTTCACCTACATAGCATCTGTTGGAAAGAAGACAAATCGAGTCGAATCAGCTGCGACCATACAGGCAAACTCGCCTGTTCTTTTGCGTTGCAAAATTGAATTCGCGTATGCACTCCAGACTTTGCTATGTGGAGGCTGAATCTAGGTATTCTAGTTTTTCTTAGAGCTGATCAAAATGCACCAAGCAAGGCGATGCGCTCCATCCGAGGTCATTAAGAGTGATTGCGCAACTACTAGCTTCAGTTGGTGTGCATGCCGCGCTCCTTCAGTCATGTAACGAGGAAATGTTTTCTTTGAAATCGCGCTCATTCACGCTGTATGAATGAGGAGAATTCTTTCGCCCTGCAGAATAAATGATAAGGTGCGCCCCGTCCAATTCTCAGCGCAGAGTATGCCGAGGTAGCACTGCTACATTCTTTAATTGCAGCATAATTGTTCTGAGCAGATGCGCAATCACATTGGACCAGATTTGAGTCGGGAGAACTGAGAGTATGTAGTAATCGGATCTCGAGTGGTTATGCAAGGTGATTCCATATAGCAAGAGAGAGATTGGATGCAATCTCGTATCAAAGATTCGATCTCGAGGGATCAGATTATAACGCACACAAGTGCAAACATAGAGTGGGATGCAGTTGTTTTTACCGGTTGTCCATCTGCAGATCAAGGTCTACGTGAATTGGCTATTGTTGGACCGATTATTTCCAAATACCACAGGGATCGAGCCTCCGATATTGACATTACGCTTCGTTAGTCTCGAAGGATTCTTCACAAATGTCGCCCAGATCAGACGGACTCTCTTTTTAGAGTACTGGTTTCTCTGCTCGCTATAGTGAGCAAATATTTGAGTAATCTCGGATCTCGTTTTTTTCGAACATGGAGAGAACCAATGGTTCAGTTAAGACCAGAACGCATTTAACAATCAGACGAAACATCATATCATCGAGGCACTCTGAACTTTAAAGAACAGGTAGCCATATTGTATTTTGAGCAAGCAAACATAAAAAGAATACTGGTTGGAAGCGAGTCATCCGTTTTTTACTGTACACTCTTGTTTTGGGCAACAATCAAAACTTTTGTAATGCGTTGTAGTTGGGAGCAGAGAAAGAGAGAGAGGGGGCATAATTTGCATTTGAAAAGAATGGGAAACCAGGTAGCGCCCAATGATTGTGGTCCACGAGTCAAAGCTTTGCGAGAGTTACAATCTAGTCCGACCTATAATATCTGATGATTGTTACGCATCTCGGGTTAATATATTAGTAGTACGTCATTCACATCCAAGAGTTATAGTGTTTTTATGCTATGAAAGCTATGATGGTTCAAAATTGATTTAAACATTGAAAACTCACCATATAATACTGAAGCTATACTAATTGGTCATTATTCACTATCTACCTCATTAACAATCTCCAGACGAGTCATAGATCACCACCGATCCTGTCTGGCACCCAACATGCGCTTCAAAAGACCGCACAATCTACTTGTGAAGCTTTAGGCGTTCCGGCAGACATTAATTCAAATACTCAAAGTATGACCGGCACAAACTACGCAGCTGCTCCCCATTACAACAATGGTGCTTTCATCTACACCAGTGACGCGGATCAATGCGATTGCTTGTATGGTAAAAAACAATCAAACGAGTTTAAGGCAGCTCATAGCTACATGCCAACAACTAGTCAAGCTGATCACCCAAGCAGCCAATGGAGCACAGGCAATACTAAGGGAACCGTGTATCCCGCTACTATCTACTCTAGTAGCCAAAACACATATGAGGACCATGATCGACGCGAATACAATTCTTTCGACCGTGTCAAGTCGAACCATCTAAATCAAGGAGTCCAGTATGCGGTTACGAGCGGATTGCATAACCGAGGTGGACAGATTAGAAACTCATTTGTATCACTTGCCTCCAATCAGAGTTTGAATCAACTATCATCTAGCGTCAAGAATAATGGTACCTCTGATAGGATAAGCCAGTTGTCAGAGTTATCAAACCAACATTCTAACTCGACATCAAAAAGTAGTGGAACAACTTCCACAAATTTCTCCGATGACAGTCGACAATTTATTTCATCGAAGAGCCGATCTGTGGAGTATTCAACTTATTCAGCTCACGAGAAGACTGCTACAACTGAAGAGGTTCCACACGGAGAACGAGGAAATCATCTCGTCAATACAGAACGATTTGTAGCTCAGACTGTCGTCGATGGCTCACGCGACCAGCATAAATATCACGTAGGGCAAATGGGCCATTTAACGACGGGGTCTGATCTGACCGGCATGGGCGACCAATCAACGACCATCCTATGTTTCGGACAGATAATTGCAAACAATCCGATGGCGACACACGACGGTGTTAATCGTGACCATTACACCCATCAACAGACTGAGTCCATCGTTGAAGTCACAGAACTAGCTTCGGCCCGAGCTGATAGAGCAGTTTCGAAGAGTCATCAGAATGTAAATGAGAAGTTTAGCACTCACGCAGGCTCTACTTCCACAAACCTCTCACCATTGGATGTAGGAGGGAAGCATCCCGCATCCTCTCATGTAGGCTATCCGTACTTTAACACAGCGACAGGCGGTGGTAGTGGCACTTATGAGGTAGCTTGGCACCCTCAAGAGCTGACCAATGCAACAACTAGAAATTTCACAACCGTTTTGGATTGCCATCAGAGTAGTCCCGCATCTTTCAGTGGTAATACAATGGACAGTTGTGGGTTACCACCCAAGCATGGACTGCAGAACTACGGCCATGACGAGTCTCCACTGCGTGCCGAGTCCGATCAAATGAAATACAGGAGCCGAGGTGTAGGTGTGAATGACCAATTCAATCGATTGGACCATCCAACTAGCCGACAATGTAGCGAAGGATCGCCAGCAAATACGCAAAGTTCGCAGGCTAGCAGTTACACAGGGCAGCAACGTATCTTACTTCATCAGACTCAGAGTCAAAATTCGACTCATTTTCCCGAGATATATTAGACAGAATGGTCCTTGTTCTAGCGCAAATTCAGTCACACAGGCACCTGTATGAATTTCAATCCACAATTCGACCATTGTACTATTCAGATGAAGTTCTGTAAATTATATGTTCCATTACATAATCCAAGAAGCCTAGTCGCCCTGAGCATAAGTGTAGGCACCTAAAGGAAGATGATTTAAGCTGATCTTAAGGCCACACTCAACGATTTGATTTTCAATCACATTATAAGTATAAATAAACCAGGCCACATACGATGATTGTTTAGAGCTACTGTGAACATTGCCCCGGGTGCAAAATCACGATCGGCTTTTTTCAAATCGGAGGCCAAAATTGGCGGTTAACTGAACAAAGGAGGCAGGTCACGCGGGTGGCTCGCGCATTGAGCCGGTCGAGAACGTGACTAGTGCAACGAGGCGCTCCAATTACATACATCGGGCGAGCGCAGGAATCTTGTTAACCGATGTTGGAATCAGCGCGCCATGGCCTCGGGCATCGTTTTTCGCACTATTCTACTTTTTGTGTGTAGCCATCGCCTTTAGACTGGCGGCGACACGGGTGTCGAAATATCTCGCCCTCGCTCGTTACTGAGCCATCTACACATTCAGTAGCTGTGCACACCAAAGGGGCGTTCCTGGAGTTTGGATCGCCCAGAAGTCGCCACAGAGTCAACATCACTGCCAGTATTTGCTTACCTCCTTTGTGTGGATTATCTCTCGGATTTTAGCATCCTACGAACGCGTGCATACAATGGGTAGTTTTGACTTCATGAAAGGAATCGATCGATGCAACCGAATTCGTGTGTGGCGAATTGAGCGCGCCTACTCTTGTTCGAACGAGGGCACGGGTACGCTTGACCGGGGACGACTGAATGTGCGATAGCCAGTGCCATGACGGCGATTGTTGCTTATCCTATCGCTAGACTCTTGAGCCTGGCGCTGCTGCTGCGAACGAGCTTAACACATTGTGAATTGCGCAACGAGAAATCGACGAGCGCTCGACCGGTTCTCCAGCGACCGGTCGAGCGCTCGCCCTAGCTAATGTCTGGATTGTGCGATTATACGTAGAGTCGCTAAGCACGTGAACCATAAAGTTAATGAACAGCATTTGAGACAGGTTGCCGTAATCATAGCTGCACTTGGAAATTTTGAGTACTCGGGTCTTTGGTTGACGTGAGCTTAGAGAGTAGTCACGCTATTGAAACAATTGCATTGTCACCCTGCATACTGCTGGACGTGACACTTGTGGACAATTCATATCTCGACATCTAGCCATACACATAAATCTGCGAGTAGTTCAACGCTCGGCCACTTATTGGTTCAGTAGATGACTGCATGCGGCCTTCCGGTAGGCGTGCGTCCCGTACATTCGCTCTCTCTCTATCACTGTCTGGGTCTTAAAGCTAAGAGGGTCATTCTGAGCAATAAGTCACGCATCTCGCCGGTCCACTCGAACCGTTCATTTTCATCACCCAGTTTGGAGATGTGAGATGATCATATCCGATAGCTGATTGGAGCGAATCATTCGAAGATTGAATCCCAAGAACTGCCATATCCGGAAGTACCATGATGAGATTCAAACTAGATGAGGAGAGACCTGCACACTTGCGACCGTGTGGATCATGACGCCCAGATCCAAATTTCTCGAGAGCTTATTCTATGATAATACTCGGCCTCGTGATTCTGCTAGTAAGCTTACTGGACGCTCGTGTGCTCCCTAACAAGTTTCGATATGCGAAAGGAGGTTTAAGTGACAAAGCTGAAAATGTGTTAGACATCTACGCAGCACCCAGCCAACAAGCGAACCAGTACAGAATCAACAGAGATCTGAGTGGGATGGCGAACAGCGAAACTGAACTCGATGCCGAAGATCGCAAGCTACTTGAGCAATTCTACGAAGAAGCCCGTCAACAAGACCCGTTCATCGGTTTCAACTTATCAACTCGGGATATGTGGAATGATGCGCAAGATCAAGAGCTTCGAGCCGCGCTCTTGGATGTCTCTTCCAGCGACGGCTTGGAGAAAAATATGGAGTCTGTGCATGGCAATGAGATGAGCGTTCCCTCAAGCGATTGGACAGTTGATACAAAACTCCTAGAAGAGACTGCAAAGCTTACAGTGTTGAACGGCATTCCCAGCACATCAGGTACTCGTATCAATACTGAGAGCCATAACACTGCTCGTTACTCGCCTGCCATCAATCTATTAACAAATTCCAACTTAATTGAAACGAAACGCAACAACGATCTGTATGCGATACGTGACAGAGTGAACTCAAGTGATAGGATTGTAGGTGCGACACTACATAGACATGGCTCGGAAGTCGATTCGAGAGTTGATTCAAAGTCGCCCACATCGGCGTTGAAGATGCATGATGAGCTCATGGAGGAGCCGCCAAAGGATGGCAAAGTTCGTGTCCGTATGTACTTTCATAGGGCCATACACGATGATGTTAAACTTTACGGAACTGGACCCTGGAAGTATTGGGGTCATGGTTGGGGTGTTGAATTTGGTTATGACCCAAAGCTTGGGTCTAAAAAAGATTTCTACCAAAGAGGGTACACAATAGAGCGAGCTTTCGGGAGAGATTTCTGCAAAGATCGCAAAAATTGCCGTCCTCCAGATCCAAAGTTCTTGGAAAATCGATATAAACAAGTGAGTAGTGATTGAGTAGTTCATGTGCAATGAATTTGATCGAAAGCTTTTTTATTCGACAGGTTCATATGAACTGTGTCAAATACTGGCCATATTGTCGTAAATCATTCGCAATAAAAATAAAAAATTTGGGCTATCCTAATGTCAAGAATGACAACGAATCTCATACAGCGTATGGTGGAGGTCTTGAGTTGTGGATGTAGCTTGCTGAGGTTGGTGACCAACCATCATCCGCTGCTATGGGAGCAGATGGAAGAGCCGATGAGCCAGATGGCTTATGTGCCAAGTGGCTGTGGTGACCGAGATGATAAGCAAGAGCTATTTCTTCTCCATCATCTTCATAACTGATTTCGTCTTCTTGATCGGTGTAGCTATAATTATGATGATAGTGTGTGCTCCGTCTTGCTAGGCAGTAAAGGCCCCTAAGAGCATAAGCTAGTAAAGTGGCCGGTAATATCAAGATAAGTGATGATATCGCACTCAGCCAATATCCATTGAATGGTAAAATTATATCATCACATAGGGCGAACGTAGTTGAATTGAGGGCTCTGCTGACAGGTTCACATTGACCGATGACATTTTCAACTTGATTTTTCACGTGAGACGCATATTGATCAATCAACGCGTTCAACTCGTCAATAAACTCACTTGACGCCATCTTGAATAATCTAGGTCCATCGCTTTGTAGTTGCTTTTCAGAGCTACGAATCTTGGCGATCAGCTCTAGTACCACAGATTGAAAACTGTTGCGGCCGTGAAACATTCTCAATTTAAGATGGCGAACTCCCTCTTTGAGGTTCAGCAAGGAGCTCGTAATGTTGGGTAATATTTGTTCCTGGAAACTCGTTGCCCAGATAGCGGCCAGTGTGAGATCTGAGTCCACATCAACATTCGTTACCGATGCTCTCTGTGCATTAAAGTCTTTGATCAACTGCTCCATATCAATCGATGATATTGACACCCCGTTATCATAGAATCGAGCAAACGACATCTCGATGTCGTCGAAAGATAGACCCTCAGAAACTTTCTTGAGCGTGGATTCGGCTGAAGTGGATAGTAAACTAACTTGAGATGTATCTGGATTCATCTGAGATATTAGATCACGCAGTTTCGCATCAATATTGGCTATGCGTTTCAATTCGGGACTAGAGTTCGAGTTGAAGCCTCGATCAAATCCGATTGATATCTTGCGGCCCCTACCGTCATCAGTCAGGTAGACCTTGTCGTATTGATCCAATTTCAGTACTTTGTATATGCTTTGATTTCTATGGCATCTTGCAATGAGGTCTGCGTAGTTTGGCCGATATATTTTGAGTTCTTTTCCATCAATCCGCTCTAAAGTTACCTTGTCCTCTTCTACTGAGTTGACTGAAAGATTGCAGCCCAAAAATCTGTTCTGCAACATAGCGTATATTTGTTTAGACTGCCTTTGTTCGGGATGCTTGATGACTCTGCAAACAATTTTGTCGCCCACAGAGCCTGTCATGAAAAGTGCTATGGCAGCCAAGATCATCGGTAGAAATAGCAAAAATACTGTGAATATACCACATGAGAAGGGAAATGATGCCGATGCGGAGGTCTTGACCCGTGTTTTGTAAGTTCTTGCGGTTGGTTGAGACCGGCATGAGCCATACAACCATCCGATCGTGTAGGACAATAGAATAAATAATATCACTGATGCACCAGCTAAACACGCATACCTTCGGTATTGTTCATATTCGGTGTATTGATTCAGCTTTTTGGTGCTTGATCTGGTATTGTTGAATAGATAATCCGACCACCTTATAGACTGACTTATATCACTTGCAACCGAAGAAAGTTTTTTTCCGACTGATGAAAGTTGCATCTTGACTTCGGGCAGCGTACCGTTGATTTCTCTTTGAATGATAACTCCAATCTTATCGAAATCATCTTTGCCTCGTTGAACTTGTGTCACGATTCCGCTGTCAATCAAGGAGGTAACCTTTTTGATCAGAACCTTGACGTCTGGGAGTCTCTCGTAGTAAGGGAAGATTCTGAACGCGTCAAGATTTTGATACTTTCTTCTTAATATGGGACACTGGTCAAAAGGACAGTTTTCGATTTTGCTCCTCAGATCAATGAGCGCTCTTTTAGCGGTGTTCAGTCTGGATTTCAATATTAACAGCTCACGATCAAGTCGTTCAAGCCGGTACTTTGTATCATTGAATTCCATAACGATATCTGGTGAGATTAACTAAAGCTATGGCTTCGGATGATATAGCGAGTTTGTGTTTGATTATCATTCCACTGGTATCGAGCCGTAGATTGATCTCATGTTCTAGTTGATTGTAGTTAACCCTGAATAGATTGTCGACTTCGTACTCAGTGGTGTTTAAGTAGTTCTGAACATCATCCATGCTTTGATTAAGCGCTCGAGGCAATTGTTTGACTCCATTATCTACATATTCGTTGGTTACGAAGGCGCAAACAGCAAAGAACGATATCAGCAGGAGTATTATGAAAAGGTTTGATGAGAAGAATTTCCTAAGACAAGGATGGCAGCCGGATTCAAATTTGAGTGACGGAGGTAGTGACCTAGATCTGTGATCCCTTTCGCTTGAGCTTCCGCCGACTGCATTAGTTGAACGTCGATGATTTCGACTCTGCCGATACCTGCGATCGTTCTCTCGATGCCGTGAACTTGAGGGACGACTGTGACCACTTCTGTCGAGATGGGATGATTCCCGAGCTGAAAGAGCCAACCAATCAGCATCAGAAGATTCGCGATGGTGGCCCCGAGATCTAGAGTTTCGTGCGCCGCTCGAGGGACGAGTTGAAGAGTGTCCACGCGAGGATCTCTTTGTTTTGGTCTTTTTGGTGCCATTGCTACACCAGCAGCAGGCAATCATAAATCCGAAGAGAGGTATGCTGATGCCTATACATAGACATGTGCAAGCTGCTATGAGTAGCCTATGGAAGTGTCTTATGAGCTCGTTTCTGTTGTCGATTAGCACTGAGACTGGGTCGGTGAGCAGAGTTTGGTTCATGAGCTCGTTGGGTAGTTCATTCTCAAGGAGATAATCTAGAGCCAGATTGGTGATGAAATAGAGATGATCCATAAAGTTGACCGCCTCCTGAGCTTGAGACCACCTGATATTGGCCGACTGAGTCGAGGCAACATTGACACTTCTAAACTGGACAGGTCTGACTAAGGTTTGCTTCGCTATAAGCGCATATGAAGAGATGGGGCTGTCGACAACTCCATGAGTTGAGTAGGAGTGTTGATGCCTGTGAGCCAGGCCTCCGGAGGAGGCCACTAGTGGACTGGCATACATCTGGTGGTAGCTCGAGAGATTGTTGGTGAGCATATTGGTATTGTGATTTGAATAAATTATGCACTGAGTATCATCTAGATGGCGGTGAAATCATCTGTGAGGGCAGTAGTGCAGCTGGGGGTGAGCTTGTTACTGGGACTATTTGGGCGTTCTGGTGTTTTGCTTGAATATCTTGGCTAATGAATTGACATGGTTTGGTTGTTACGCGTGCGAGTGCACTGGCTTGATCTGGTCCACTCGCTCTCTAGCTCTCTACTAGTGTTCTAGTTTGCGAAATTTGCCTTGAGGCAGAGAGCGATGAGGTATTGAGTTGGAGATTGAGAGCTGTGGGATAGGGAGGAGACAGACAAGACAATCCGGGAAGAGATTGGCTTTGTGGACAAGTGGAAGGGGCACCGTCATGGGCTGCTTGTTTGCTGGCCACACGACCTGGAGCTCTACTGTTACACTGGCCCAATGTGTTCTTTCTTCCTCTCTGTGTGTCTCTCTCTCTCTCTCTCTCTCTCTGTCTCTCTCTTCGGTCGTCGCTCTGCTGGGCCTGTTCGTTGTTGTGCTTTCTGCGTGCTCGTTGTGGACGTTGACCGTCGTCGCGGTGCTGCGGATCTGGCGCTGTTTGCGAGCGTTCTCTCACACTCACACACACACACACACACACACACACACACGCACACTCTGGCCGAGTTTCTTTTGCGGCAGCTGTGCGACGAGAGCCTCGTTTTCTCGCTGGATCGAATGGCGACGACGAGACTGGAGAGCAGACGCACAGCGCCGCGCGGCACCAGCAGCGCTCCGGGCGCGCACCGCTCAGGCGAACGCGACCCGGCCACAGAGTGCGGCAGACTCGCGGCGGCCCTGGCGGCAGCGAAACCGATGAAGTTGTGCGCTTGTGAGCGCGCTCTCCGGCCACTGCTGGAAGAGATTTGAGCCGTGCGCCTGCCTGCCTGCGACGCCGCCAGTGAGCGAGTGAGCCAGCCAGCGGGCCGAGCTGGAGCGCGCAGGCGACAGCGGCCCGGAGGGGCGGCGACGAGCGCGAGCCGAGCGAATGGAGCAGCGAATGATGGGATTCACAACTCCTGTCGCACATTTGCAACTGGCCGCCCGAGAGAGTGCCCGCGAGCGCAACTCGCATCGTGCGCCCGTCCGCTCCGAAGAAGCTGGTCGGTGGCGCGGCCTGCGCCCAGTCGGCGTCGTCATCGTCGTCGACGGCCTTTCTGTGCCATTGGATCAGGCTGGACTTGGCGTGCGACTGCGCCCATGCAAACGCAGAGCTCGGCCCAGCCCACGAGCAGCACACACAAAGCCAGTCCGAGAGGGCTGGTCGAGTGGGCAAATAACTCGCCTGCTCTCGAGGGGACTCGTCGCAATACTCGTCAACTTCATCACGGCGACTCGCCATCATCGTCCGGATAAGAGTCGTCATTCTTCTCATCGGCGCCCCCACGCCGCCCACAGTCGAGCGGCGGCGCCGAGCCGACCGAGACGCCAAGCCGCCACAAGAGCAGCGAGCCACGCGTCAAATATTTGTCATCCTGTCTAATTAGAACACTAACTAGACGCGCGCCTCAAGTGCCATGCCATCGGCGTCATTTTGCTCTCAGCCTCGTTGACGGCCTCCTCTTCGTCGCCGTGTCCTCGCTGGCCGCGGGCGCTGGCGAGCGAGGGGCGCGGCCTCGGTGTCACCTAATTGGAGCGCCCAGCAGAGCGACAGCGTAAGCGTGTGATAATAGCGCGCAACACAATGGATCGAGCGGATTCGTCCACTACGCACGGCCACTTCCACATCTGGCGGTGTTGAATTGCGCCGGCGAGCCAACAAACTGGTTGGCGAGGCTCGCTTTCCCCCGTGTCTCGTCGTCGGCACGCTAGCGCGCGGATTTGTTATCTCGCCATGCGAACGGACCACAACAAGCCGACGTCCACTCGACGACGGCGCGCTTTCCACGGAACTGGCCCGCTGGCCTAGAAACTCGCCAGCCCAATCTCGTCAGTCTCAGCGGCCGCCGCCGTGGCTCCGACTCGCGAGTCGCGACTACGCCCGAGCCGCGGCGACTCGTGCTTAGCTCGGCGCCGATCGCCTTGATGCATCTGGCGAGTCCGCCGCTCGCACAAGCCACTCGCCAGCCAAAGGATTCCGGACTCACCAGGTCGCGCTGGCTGCGCCGTGGCAGATTGGGCGCAAACACAATGAGCCAGCCTCATCAGCGCCAGTTTCCGTTTGGCGGCGGCGGCGACGACGCCGCCTGCTAAACGTGTTGCGCAATCCTCCATCCTTGTGCGTGTGGAAGATCGGAAACAATGAAGCTGAATTTCCACAGCTTCAGAACGTCAATCTGTGGCGCAATCGGCGCCTGCCGCCGGAGACCGACGCGCACTGCACCTCGGCGGCCATTTCATTTTGCCGTCTGCCTCCAGCTAGCTGATGGCGACTTGTGTGCGCGCGGCCATTGTGCGCAGCGCAGGTGCGTCTGGTCAGACCGAGTTGGAAGAATGTCCTCGGATCTGCGGACTGGCTCGCGCGGGCGTTCGCTTGGACGCGAACCGACAGTCACGCGTCCGCCCAGTTAATGTGCCAGCGGATGTGAGCAGTTTCGACTGGCCGAGTGCGTCCGCCATCGGAACTACTGAAAAGTTTACAGACGTTGCGATTCGCATGGCGGCTATTTCAGTAGGCATTGCGCAGGCGAGTTCCTTCTCTTTCTGCCTCTCTCTCTTTCTTTCTCTCGCTCGTTGCGCAACACTTGAGACGGGTTTCAAGATCACACGGCACAGGTGGGCGACTGCGTTCGTTGCGTCAAGAGAGAGACAGAGAGAGAGAGAGAGAGAGAGAGAGAGAGAGAGAGAGAGAGAGAGGGCTCAGGTTGAGCGAGCACCACGTCGACAGCAACGTCGATCACGTTGGCGTTGGCCGCCCTCAGCTTGACAACGCGCTGTTGCCCACACACAGACTCGCCCGTCGAGGGACCTGTGGCCAGGACACTCGAGGGCGATGGCAGCGTTACGTCTGAGCCAAGAGGAAATGACAACTGGCCGGTGACTTTGTGCCTGCCATTTGTGACATGGGGAGTTTTGTACGCTAGTGAGCACGAAGACAGAGACGAGATTGCGGCCACTGATGGCCTGCACGCGCGCTGTCGAGAGCCGCAAGAACCTTTTTCGCGCTGGTTCAGATTTTGGTCGCGAGCACACAGTGGCCACAATCTCCTGCCACCCCAACCACAGCGGGACATTTCGGTAGCGCACTGTCACCGAAATAGAGTGCGCGCACACACACATACAGGTGCATACAATTAGTCAAGGCCGACGTAACTTTCAGTCGCGCTGGCAATCAAACTGGCAAACTGTCCCACGGGCCGGGGGAAGTCTGTCGTCGGTTGGGTCGGTCGCGTGACAGGCGCCTCTTAATCTTGTGAACTCTCGTCACTGCCGATCGATTTGCCGAGCCGATTGTTTCCCACACCGACGACCACATCTCAGCAGATCTTTCAGACTAGACGACGTGTCGGCGACGAGATCAAGGTTGTCAAAATAGAGGTGCTTGTCGGATTGGCGCGGCTTTGCAGGCGCGCAGACTCATTATCGAGGCTGCTGACGGAGGATCGCGCGCGCCATCAGCGGAAGATGACACCTGTTGATGACTACGAGGATGAGGGCGACGTCATCCGAGCTTCTAGCCCGGAGGCTCCATCGATAAACTCGCCCATGCAGTGACGAGAAACTCAAGTCTAGAGAGTTTGCTCGCAAACAAGTCGTGTGCGCTCGAGCGAAACTAGCAAGCGTACGTGTGTTCGCGCAATCGAAGCTGGAGCTAATTGTTTTACGCGCCTACTCAGACGCGATATCATCTGACTTTCCCCAAGTGAACGCCCCTCGAGCTCGGGCCTCAGTGGTTTCAGTTTGCAACCCGAGAGGTGAGCGAGTCTTCTAAGAACATCCCTCCAAGAGTCGAGCTTGCACACGAGCACAGAGTCGCGGGCGAAAGAGATCTAAAACAGCTCCCGACTCGGACGTCATGAGGCTCGGAGAGAGCTCGTCCGTGCTCACACGCGCGAGCTGTGTTACTGTCGTTCAACATCAGTCATGATGACTAGAGTTCCACTGCGAGTCGCTCGCTGTCACAACGACCACTACAGCGGCTGACGACATTAACAAGTGAACCATAACGCACGGGCGGCCATTCTCGCGACATTCCCTGAGTGGCACCAAGTTGAACGGGTTTTGAGATGGTGGCAGGAGTCACAAAGGAGGCGCCGCCGTCTCGAGGGGCGATCGGGGTGTTGGCTCGAGAGTGCATATCCGCATGAGCGCAGATGGAAGTCTTGTCACAAGTGGGAGATGGCGGGAAGCTCGTTATCGCTTCCCCTAAGTGGGCTTTTTGCGTGGCGGCCGGAGAGAAAAAATTGAGGAAGTTTCTCGCCGCGAATGGCTCAAGACACCACTTTCTCCTTGTGAATCAGTCGAGCTCGACTGAGGCCCGCTCGAGTCATCGGCGCGACTATCCAGATCAGCTGGTAAATCTTCTCATGGCAGGCTCGCCAGCTGGTGGCGTAAGCATAGATCCGAGCCAAGTTTAATTAATTTCCACTGACGCCCATTGGCAGCAACTATGAGGGACGCCAGCTCTACTCATCGAGCTCGTGTTCAGGGGTGGCGCCTGCAGTCGGCACGCGCTCACTGAGTCGCTCACTGACTCGAACACTGTGCAACACCTGGCGAGTGTTGCTGGCGCTACGATGAATGAATTTGCTTCCAACCAGCGGTTGCGCGACCGAGCGCTCGGCTTGGCGCGCTTGAGCAATCTCGACCCTCGAGGGGTGCGTAATGAACGACAAAAATGCTCAAAATTGAGGGTTATTATTGGCACCCAACACAAAGGATAGATTGAAAATCAAATTAGGCTCGCTTGTGTTTAGGGGGAGGGGAGAGGGGGCGGCCTGGCCGCTGGGCTGGCGGCAGAAAGCCGGCGCCGAGCATCTGGGACAACATCAACACGAGTCTCAACTAGATTGCGCATTGCGTCCGTTGGGCTTGTTTGTTGTTTGAAAAATATGCAAACTAACTGACTGTCGAGGGAGTGCCAGCAGTGGCCTAATACTCGAGCGCCCTCGCCGCGTTCGTTGTGTGTACATTCGAATCGGATTGGATAATACACTCCCACCTGAGCCAACTCCTACCGCCGCCAAGCCGGGCGAACAATGGTAAGAGAGATCGCGCATATCTCTGTGGGATATATAACTGGAGTCACTCAAACGCACGCAGACACACACACACACACACACACACACAAACAGGTGCGCTCGAGTGTTGAATCGGACGTTCACGAGGACTAGCACCCACTTCTTTCAGCCGTCGCCGGCACCAGGTGCAGGTGCAATCGAGTGCCATTGCTCGCAAACTCTCCTCTAGCCCAGTTAACCTCAGCCATTGGGCGGTTACGAGCGAGCTGCTCATGCATTCTGGGCTTGCGTGCGGCCGAGTGTGAAGTCAGGGAGAAGGCGCTCTAAGCGAGCGCTCATTGTGCACGTGTTCGAGCCACCAGCCAGTCAGCCAACCAGCCGTCTGGCTTGCCAGCGGTCGCCCGGCTCGCCTGGGCACATCAACGGCGGCTTAAGTGTGCGCCTACTTTACCATCGGGCCCATGTAACAATACCACAACACGAAAAGACGGGGGCGCAACGATGACGTCGCCCGGCGGAGGAAGTCCAACCAACCTCAGCCGGCGACAGTCTCGCATATCACGCAGTCCCTCGATTGGCGCCAAATCACAACCCCGCCCCCTCCCTCTCCCAGGCACCCGATTACTCGTGGGTGCTTGATATGCATTGGACAGGCGGCCGCACTCGCGCAGCAGGTAACCCTCTTTTGCCGAGCTTGCATCTGCACGAGATTTATGCCTGGCACACTCGGCTGTGGCCAGAGCCCCCCCCGGCATTGCAGCCAACACTACCACTTGAAGGAGCACATTAATGGTCGCAGGCGCGCTGGTTGGATTGTTTCCGCTCGACTCGAGCTCGTAGTCTTCGCAGTCATCGGGCTCGTCTAGTCGGCGGTGTCGACGCCGGCGCCCACGTAAGCAAACAACAGGTGCGTGCTGTCGATCATAATTGTGATCAGCAGACAAGCAACTCCGTGCTAACCGTTGGCTTTCGTTGCTGACTCTCGCTTTTTGCTCTAGGCTCGAGCTGCCCGTCTGTTGCCTCGAGTCGACGGGGTTAAGAAGGCAGCCGAGCGATCGAGCCCGCGAAAGGTTTGCATATTCTCTGGGCCGACACGAATCTGTGTGCCACCACGAACACTTCAATAGAGCAGAGATCAACCTGAGATCGACGTCGCTTATCGAGCACAACAATAGAATCGCGAGATCAGTGGCGCCAAGTAACTGGCAAGCGAGCGAGCGGGCGGCGAGTGAGCACGAAGCCAATGGCGAGGACTGGAGGCGAGACTCGCTGATGGAGAACACGAAATGACTGCATGCAAATCGAGCCTGCGCAACACTCTCATCTAGCTCTTTGATCGTGGTCACAAGCGGCGCCAGGGCCGTCGTCGCTTGCGTAAGTCTCGGACCGATCCAAATTGCCGCCCTGGCTCTCGTGCTCGCCCACCTCCTTCTCCATCCTTAATCCGACCGCTGACTACTACCGCCTACAACCGACGGGCGAGATGGTGGCCGTCGGCTTTTGGTCAGGTCCCATTGTCGTCGTAGTCGTCGTTTTCTTCTTCGTCATCGTGGTGGTCGTGGTGGTCGTGATTGTTGTTGTTGTTGTCGTGGTTGTGGTTGCTGTTGACCGCTCCCACCAACAAGAACTTATTCCTTTCAAGATCATTGTCTTTGAAAGGCGCACACTCCGAGCGCGAGAGGATCTTTGACACTAACAAGTTAACATTGTCTCGACTGGTCACGCTGCCGCACCATCGTGTCAACCGACGCCTCTAGTGTGCGATTAATATTGGATTAGGCTCGCTGGGTGCTTTTTCCAAATGAGCTGGACTTACTATGGTTGCGTGATTCGCTTGCCCATGCTCTTGAAGCCTGACTAACATCAAGTCACAGAGGAGCGGAGAGCGAGAGAGAGAGAGAGGGAGAGAGGGAGAGAGGGAGAGAGAGAGAGAGAGAGAGAGAGAAAGCTTT
>SNVD02006740.1:0-26244 GCA_013180625.2 Boswellia sacra | reverse complement strand
GCGAAAAGGCTACAAGTATGTTATAAATGTGCTAGATGGAATTGTAACCAGACTTGTCGTTCATTAGGTTTTGCGTCCAGGAATAGAGAAGATAAACTTGCATTTATTAAGAATGGTTTGAGTAATGAGTCGCTGGATAATGTTTTGTTAACTCTAGAGTCACATTCTTGTGGACTTGTTCAGCGTGAATTGCTTAATCTATGGACACAATTTCGTGATGAATTGCAGTGTTATAGTCTAGGGAATCTGACTAAAACCGACCCTGTTTGCCAGTTTATAAGAAAACTGGATGGGAAGCAAATCCCCGACTCATAGAAGGCGTTTCAGCCGTTACTGGACGTCAAACCAGAGGAAGATGTGAGCCACAATCACAACTACTTGTATATTTGAATGTGTGTTGTTGTTGTAGAATTTTTTTCTTGTTTCGTTTGATCTGATTATCAATGTTGTTTTTGTGTTGTTGTGGTTTGTTGATTTTGATTGTTTTAATTTCAAGTTTTCTTTTTGACAAACCATATGACTACCCTATGGCATAAGTACACGTGGGAGACAAGGGTGGAGGTTTTGTCAACAGTTCGCCGGAAAAGTATATCTCTATTTTTTATGCTTCACGTGGGAGACAAGTGTGGGGGTTTTGTCAACCCCCGCCGAAAGTGTATCTCCATTTTCCATGCTTCACGTGGGAGACAAGTGTGTAGGTTTTTGTCAAACCTCGCCGAAAGCATATCTCATTTTTTCAAATCTTGGGGCGATAAATCTGCATCGAGCAACCCCCACCGAAAGTATGTCCCCATTTGTCAAAATTTGAGAGTTTTATGGGTGTATATATACATTCTGCATATTTTCATATGTCATTCCATAACCTGTCTTGCCATTGAAAAGCATAATATCTAACGTGTCTTACACAAGATTAGAGCACTTGTAGAAATGGAGAAACCACCAATTCGGCGATTCTGCAATATATGCGTATTTTGCGGATCGCAATTTGGTAAAGATGGAGAGTTTACCCCAGCAGCTCTTGATCTTGGTAGGACATTAGCTGCGAGGGGTATTCATTTGATTTACGGAGGGGGTAGTCTTGGGTTAATGGGGTGTGTGTCGACAGCTGCATCCCTAGGAGGGAGTAAATTTCTCGGCATTATCCCTAAACCATTAGCTGTACGAGATATCGTAGGCAACACCATGGGGGAAGAGTTACAGGTTTCTAGTATGCATTAGCGTATTGCACATATGATCATTAAATCTGATGCATTTATAGCTTTGCCCGGTGGTTATGGTACATTAGAGGAGATATTTCAAATCACCTCTTGGGCAAAGCTAAACATCCATCGGAAACCCATTGGTTTGTTAAATGTCAATAATTTTTTTGATGGTTTGTTGTCTTTTCTTGATCAAGCTGTAGAAAAAAATTTAATCTCACCATCAGCGAGGCAAATCCTTGTTACAGCTTCAACGGCAGGGGAGTTAATTGACAAACTACAAGAATTCGTCTATTCGCCTGATCCAACAACAGCTCGGATTGATTGGATTGGAGAAGGCAATAAGAGGCGTAAACTGGATTTAACACTCCATCTGTAATCTCTATTTGCTGGTTTGCTTCGTTTTTGTTTGCTTTCTTTTTAGTGTGTTTATTTGAGATTTTTCATGTCATTTCTTTTGAGTTTTTTTTCAGGTTATTTTTTTCACCCCAGGTAATGTTTTCTAATCTTGGCTTTTAGAGTGGTGGCTTAAAAAGTTCAAGTTCTCTTGAAACGCATTCTGGATTTCTTTAATCCATAATGGCTTAATAAGGAGGCTAACTTCTAAACTTTTTAGACCCATCTAACTGACTTGTTTGTGTTTGTTGATTTGTTGGACTTTATTATTTTCTGAGTAAGTTTAGTTTTATGTAATTTCGAGTTGTTGTGTGTTTTTGTCTTTATCAGTTTCGATTCGAAAAAAAAACATTGTGGAAAAACCTGAGAATGGCAGAATATGGGTTTTTCTTAACTCTTGAAACGCATTCTCTCTCAATAAATCTGTAGTTTGTTTATTTCATGTTGTTTGAAGTGTCTTGTTTCTTGTTTTGTTATTTCATAATAAAGGTATATAGGCTGGAAAACTTAAGTCTGCGGGCTACTGGTCCTAAGGATTGTTGAAATATACAATCTTGACTCAGGTGTAACAACGCCACGTACCTCTTTTCTTGCATTTGTGGGTCGATGATAAGATAATGATTGAATTAAGAATAACTCTTGGAAAATGATAAATGATGCATGGATCTGTGTGCTTGAAATGTTTATTGGTTTCGCTTTGCTTTTGATTCCTTGCGCAACATTGAGCACTGAGCTATTATCACTGAGTTATTTGTTCACTCAGAGAAAGTTTATGTAATTTAAATGTTTCTTCAGATTTCAATGAATTCTAGAACTTGTTTGATGGTCACTCGAGGCGAAATCCTAGACTGTGCAACATTGGAAAAATGATTTAGGCCATCTTTGGACCGTTTGAGCCTTAATAGCCAACCTTGACAGAAATTGATCCCTAGTTACCCCTTTGAGCCTCTGTAATCTTTTTCTTTGTTAACTCACTAAAAGATTTCCTAACCTAAAATGATTTTGTTCCAAACAGTTAATCCCTTACCTATGAGCATGTAGATCATTCACAATTAAATTCTGAGCTATGTTCTGGTTTTGGGAAGTTAGAGGAGGTTGGGATGTATCATGAGCAATACAAGTTAGTTCCATTGTGTTGGAAAAAAAAAAAAAAGAGAAACAGAAAAAAAAAGCCAATCTGTACCTATCGTCCACGTACTTACACATTGAGGACAATGTGTTGTTTAAGTGTGGGGGAGGGGAAGTGTAATAAAAAAAAAGAAAAAAAAAAGAACAAAAGAAGAAAAAAAAAAGAACAAAAGAAGAAGAATAAGAGATCTATACCCTTAATGTTCTTAAAAAGAATGAAAAAACAAAGTGTGGGGGTGTAGTTTTCTTTTGTTTTCTGAAAAAAAAAAGATTGAGTGTTCTAAATAAGTTTGGGGGTGTAACCTGGTGAATTGAAATGAAGTTGTGTTATAGGGTTGAGCTCTACATAGTCCTGAATGATTTATGTGTTTGTGGGTGATTTGAGCCAAATTATTATCCTTTATCATACCTTCACCCAAGCCAAACGTTACAAGCTTATAAAGTCCTACTTGATCCTCGGTGTTGTGCATGTCTACATTAGTGGAGAGTGACTTGAAAAGCAGGCCTATGGAGTTCATTTATACACAAATCTTCAATATTAAATATGATTCATTTTTATGCATAAACTCATCCGGGTTACAAGTGATTAGGTGAGAATGGCTCTACACACACACACTTGAGGAATTGAAGTGAAGCGAAACTAATCTTTGAGATAAAATTCTTGAACAAGTGCATTATTTTGAAGTTTTCCTTGGGTTATAATTAAGTACAATCTTTGAGGCCTATTTGCAAGATGAAGCATTTGTGTGTTTTAATTTTTTGTTGATTCTGTTTCGGTTTAGTTTTATTTCATATTGTCGTAGTTGCTCGAGGACTAGCAAAGTCAAGTGTGGGGGAATTTGATAAGTGTCTATTTATATATCATTTTCATATCAATTCGTCCATGTTCTTTGCTATATTCCTTGGTATTTTTATGTTTTTGTGTGGTTTTGATGTTTGTAGGAGTTTTGAAGCAACTTGCACAAAAATGGAGTAAAACCCTTCATTTTCACCTCTGCTAGTCAACCATCTTCTCGAATTTTATTGTATTGATATACAATGAACCCGATGACATATCATATACCGTTGAAAAGCTCTCGAAGTCTACTTTTGGAGAAATTTACGGTTTATGAATCCATTCAGTGTACCGAAAGTTGTAATCAAAACAGTGTGAGAAGTGTAGAAATGTAATTCCACACATCACTGTAGCATGTATAATACCTGTCTCTTATACACATCTAGATGTGTATAAGAGACAGCATTTTAGGGTTTTATTTTCATAACTTGAAGAGGGGAGAACGTGGTGGAGGCTGAAGCTCTGGAATTCTTTCATCTCTTGGAGGTCTTGAAGGAGAAAGGAAGCTTGGAAAGAGGAAGAACTACAATCCAAAGAGAATTACATCAAATTTGCTAAGTTTTTCCCTTCCCTTTCATTTTCTGGAATGTCTCCATGTTGTATTGTATTTACCACGTTCTTAAACATGTGTAAATGAATCTGAATTGGTTGAGGGTGATTTCAAAGCCCCTGATATGGTTTTTGTAAGTTGATTGTGTAAGGAATTGTTATCAAATTCTATAATTGAAGTTGCTTGTATTCTCCCATATTTAATGCTTATGATTGCTTACTGATTGTATTTGAGAGGCCAACTGAATATAATCTGGTTGTGATTTATTGCTAGACTAGAAATCTTGATCCGTAATTGTCTTGAATTTCTAATCACTAGTAGCAAAATTGTGATCAGAGATTGCAATTGGAGAATACAACCTAAGTTAAATAATCCGAGCTTGTGTGTTTATTGCTTAGATCAATCTGTCTTTCTGTTCATAATGCATCCATGAATTAAATTTAGAGAGCTTGTTCTAGGTTGTTTAATGGATAGAGATTAAATAAAGAGCCTGTTTTATTTAACAACAAAGTAAGGAAGATTGGGATAACAGAGCTTGTTGTTATCTACGGTTGATAATTTCAATGGTGTAATTGGATGACAATTCTGTGATTAATTCGCAAATCCATATCTTGTGGTAGAGAATAATTCCTTAACCAGATTTCTTTCATTGTGTATCTCTCAATTGATTTAACTTTGCATTGTATTATTCTTCATTTGCTTTTGATTTGAGTTTAGTTAATCAATCAACAAAACCCCCCATTTATTCTGTTTTCGCTTTCAAATAACAAATTCAATTAGAATCAATCCTCGTGGGAACGATATCTTACTCATCACTTTATTACTTGTGCGACTAGTATACTTGCTAGTTTCGAACGCATCAGATCATTTGCCAATTATAATAGAAATGGGCCTTGCACGAATACAAGAAGAGAAACTCGTCCGAATACTTACAGATCACAAAATAGCTATTGGGTGGACGATTGCTAACATCCAAGGCCCAGCCATATGCATGGACCCTATCTTGTTGTAAGAAGGATCCAAGCCCATTAGTGAAGCACAACAGAGATTGGACCCTCCCATGATGGAACCAACTTCAGGCTGAGGACGTTAAACCAAGCGCTTATTGGGAGGCAACCCAATGTTTTTTAAAAATAAAAAAAAAGAAAAGAAAAATAAAATGAGGTAATAATGATCGATTTTTGTGTCTCGAGGAGATTCCTTTCATAGGGCCATCAAATTGATCAAGTTTTATCTCTCTTTGCCATCTGTCTCATGTGTTTTTATATTTTTTACTTGTTTTTGACTTTTGTTTGCTATTGTGTTGTTATCTCTTTTATGTGTCTTTAGTTTCGTTTCTGCTCTTTTCTTTTCCTTTCTTTTGTTCAATTTGATTATTCTGTGCTTTGAGCTCATTTGTACAGCAGCTTGTGGAAACATCCAAATGGAAGTTGAAGTCATTCGCCAAAGGTTTGAAACGTGCATATCTTGGAGAAAAACAAACCCGATCGCATTATCGGTAATATCTCTCCTTTTCTTCTCTTCAATGGATGCTGATATCTTTCTATCGAACCTTCGTAAATATTTCCCTTCAATTCCTCAAAATGCTGTGTTTAAAATTTATAAAGTACGGATGACTAGACTTTGGGCGTTGATGCTCCTAAATGTGCCTGCTGATATCCGATGGCTTATCGAAGCCAAGGTGAGATTGTCCGGTGAGCCGGACAGTAATCTCGCAAAATACATGCCTGGTCTAGGAAAGAGCTACTACGCCAAGAGGCGAAGAGCGAAAAGGTTACAAGTATGTTATAAATATGCTAGATGGAATTGTAACCAGACTTGTCGTTCATTAGGTTTTGTGTCCAGAAATAGAGAAGATAAACTGTCATTTATTACGAATGGTCTGAGTAAATGAGTCCCTGGATAATGTTTTATTAACTCTTGAGTCACATTCTTGTGGACTTGTTCAGCGTGAATTGCTTAATCTATGGACACAATTTCGTGATGAATTGCAGTGTTATAGTCTAGGGAATCTATGTTTCCCAGTTTATAAGAAAACTGGATGGGAAGCAAATCCCCGACTCATAGAAGGCGTTTCAGCCGTTACTGGACGTAAAACCAGAGGAAGATGTGAGCCACAATCACAAATACTTGTATATTTGAATGTGTGTTGTTGTTGTAGAATTTTTTTTCTTGTTTCGTTTGATCTGATTATCAATATTGTTTTTGTGTTGTTGTTGTTTGTTGATTTTGTTTGTTTTAATTTCAAGTTTTTCTTTTTGACAAACCATATGACTACCCTATGGCATAAGTACACGTGGGAGACAAGTGTGGAGGTTTTGTCAATCTCCACCGAAAGTATATATCTACTTTTCATGCTTCTCGTGGGAGACAAGTGTGACGGTTTTGTCAAACCCCACCGAAAGTGTATGTCCATTTTCCATGCTTCACGTGGGAGACAAGTGTGTAGGTTTTGTCAAACCCCGCCGAAAGCATATCTCATTTTTGTCAAATCTTTGGGCGATAAATCTGCATCGAGCAACTCCCAACGAAATTATGTCCCCATGTGTCAAATTTGAGAGTTTTACGTGTGTATATATCCATGCTGCATATTTTGAAATGTCATTTTATAACCTGTCTTACACTTTAATTGCATAATACCTAACCTGCATCATTGTCTTACACAAGTTTAGAGCACTTTTAGAAATGGAGAAAACACTAATTCGGCGATTCCAAAATATATGCGTATTTTGTGGATCGCAATTTGGTAAAGATGGAGAGTTTACAACAGCAGCTCTTGATCTTGGTAGGACATTAGCTGCGAGGGGTATTCATTTGATTTATGCAGGGGGTAGTCTTGGGTTAATGGGGTGTGTGTCGATAGCTGCATCCTTGGGAGGAAGTAAAGTTCTCGGCATTATCCCTAAACCATTAGCTGTGCGAGATATCGTAGGCAACACAATAGGGGAAGAGTTACAAGTCTCTAGCATGCATGAGCGTATTGCACATATGATTGTTAAGTCCGATGCATTTATAGCTTTACCCGGTGGTTATGCACATTAGAGGAGATATTTCAAATCACCTCTTGGGCACAGCTAAACATCCATAAAAAACCCATTGGTTTGTTAAATGTCAATAACTTTTTTGATGGTTTATTGTCTTTTCTTGATCAAGCTGTAGAAAAAAATTTTATCTTACCATCAGCGAGGCAAATTCTTGTTACAGCTTCAACGGCAGGGGAGTTAATTGACAAACTACAAGAATTCGTCTATTCGTCTGATCCAACAACAGCTCGTATTGATTGGATTGGAGAAGGCAATAAGAGGCGTAAACTGGATTTAACACTCCATCTGTAATCTCTATTTGCTGGTTTGCTTCGTTTTTGTTTGCTTTCTTTTTATTGTGTTTATTTGAAGTTTTTCATGTTATTTATTTTGAGATTTTTCAGGTTGTTTCTTTACTCCCAGGTAATATTTTCTAATCTTGGTTTTTAGAGTGGTGGCTTAAAAAGTTTAAGTCCTCTTGAAATGCATTATGGATCTCTTTAATCTATAATGGCTGAATAAGGAGGCTAACTTCTAAACTTTTTAGACCCATTCTAACTAACTTGTTTTTGTTTGCTGACTTGTTGAGCTTTGTTATTTTATGAGTGAGTTTAGTTTTGCGTAATTTAGAGTTGTTATGTGTTTTTATCTTTATCAGTTTTGATTTAAAAAAAAAAACAATTGTGGAAAAACCTGAGAATGGCAGAATATGGGGTTTCTTTAACCCTTGAAAAGCATTCTCTCTAAATAAATCTGTAGTTTGTTTATTTCATGTTGTTTGAAGTGTCTTGTTTCTTGTTTTGTTCTTTCATAATAAAGGTATATAGGCTGGAAACCTTAAGTCTGCGGGCTACTGGTCCTAAGGATTGTTGAAATATACAATCTTGACTCAGGTGTAACAATGCCACGTACCTATTCTCTTGCATTTTATGGGCCAATGATAAGGCAATGATTGAATTGAGAATAACTCTTGAAAAATGATAAATGATGCATAGATCTGTGTGCTTGAAATGTTAATTAGCTTTTGCTTTACCTTTGATTCCTTGCACAAAATTGAGCACTGAGCCATTATCACTGAGTTATTTGTTTACTTAGAGAAAGTTTATGTAATTTAAGTGTTTTTTCAGATTTCAATGAATTCTAGAACTTGTTTGATGGTCACTCGAGGCGAAATCCTAGACTGTGCAACATTAGGGAAATGATTTAGGCCATCTTTGGACCGTTTGAGCCGTAAGAGCCAACCTTGACTAAAATTGATCCCTAGTTACCCCTTTGAGCCTCTGTAAACCTTTTTCTTTGTTAACTCACTAAAAGATTTCCTAACCTTAATTGAATTTGTTCCAAACAGTTTATCCCTTACCTATGAGCATGTAAATCATTCGCAATTACATTTTGAGCTATGTTATGGTTTTGGGAAGTTAGAGAAGGTTGGATTATGCCATGAGCAATGCAAGTGAGTTTTATTATGTTTGTTAAAAAAAAAAAAGAGAAAAAAAAAATCTGTACTTATCTTCCACGTACTAAACATTGAGGACAATGTATTGTTTAAGTGTGGGGGAGTGGAATTGCAGTTAAAAAAAAGAAAAAAAAATAAAAAAAAGAAGTTCTATACCCTTGGGTGTTCTTAAAAAGAATGAAACATGGGTGTAGTTTCTTTTGTTTTCTAAAAAAAAAAAAGAAGAAGAAAAAAAAGAAAAAAAAGAAGATTGAGTGTTCTAAATAAGTTTGGGGGAGTAAACTGGTGAATTAAAATAAAGTTGTGTTATAGGGGTGAGCTCTACATAATCTTGAATGATTTATGTGTTTGTGGCTGATTTGAGCCAAATTATTATCCTTGATCATACCTTCACCCAAGCCAAACGTTACAAGCTTAATAAAGTCCTACTTGATCCTTGGTGTTGTACATGTCTACATTAGTGGAGAGTGACTTGAAAAGCAGGCCTATGTAGTTCATTTATACACACATCTTCAATATTAAATATGATTCATTTTTATGCATAAACTCATCGGGTTACAAGTGATTAGATGAGAATGGCTCTACACACACACACTTGAGGAATTGAAGTGAAGCGAAACTAATCCTTGAGATGAAATTCTTGATCAAGTGCATTATTTTGAAGTTTTCCTTGGGTTTTAATTAAGTACAATCTTTGAGGCCTATTTGCAAGATGAAGCATTTGTGTGTTTTAATTTTTTGTTGATTCTGTTTCGGTTTAGTTTTATTTCATATTGTCGTAGTTGCTCGAGGACTAGCAAAGTCTAAGTATGGGGAAATTTGATAAGTGTCTATTTATATATCATTTTCATATCAATTCGTCCATGTTTCTTTGCTATATTCCTTGGTATTTTTATGTTTTTGTGTGGTTTTGAAGTTTGTAGGAGTTTTGGAGCAACTTGCACAAAAATGGAGTAAAACCCTTCATTTTCACCTCTGCTAGTCAGTGATCTTCTCGGATTTAATTGTATTGATATACAATGAACCCGATGACATGTTATATACCGTTTGAAAGCTCTCGAAGTCTATTTTCTGGAGAAATTTACGGTTTATAAATCCATGCAGTGTACCAAAAGTTGTAATCAAAACAGTGTGAGATGTATAGAAATATAATTCCACAAGCCACTGTAGCATGTATAATACGGGGCACTGTAGCAAATCACTGTAGCAGAGTATTTAAACACATTTTAGGGTTTTTTTTCATAACTTGAAGAGGGGAGAACGTGTGGGAGGCTGCAGCTCTGGAATTCTTTCATCTCCTGGAGTTCTTGAAGGAGAAAGGAAGCTTGGAAAGAGGAAGAAATACAATTCAAAGAGAATTACATCAAATTTGCTAAGTTTTTCCCTTCCCTTTCATTTTCTGGAATGTCTCCATGTTGTATTGTATTTACCACGTTCTTAAACATGTGTAACTGAATCTGAATTGGTTGAGGGTGATTTCAAAGCCCCTGATATGGTTTTTGTAAGTTAATTGTGTAAGGAATTGTTATCCAATTCTCTAATTGAAGTTGCTTGTATTCTCCCATATTTAATGCTTATGATTGCTAGCTGATTGTATTTGGGTGGCCAACTGAATATAATCTGGATATTGTCTATTGCTAGACTAGAAATCTTGATCCGTAATTGTCTTGAATTTCTAATCATTAGTAGCAAATTGTGATCAGAGATTGCAATTGGAGAATACAACCTAAGTTAAATAATCCGAGCTTGTGTGTTTATTGCTTAGATCAACCTATCTTTCTTATCGTATGCATCCATTGAATTAAATTTAGAGAGCTTGTTCTAGGTTGTTTAATGGATAGAGATTAAATAAAGAGCTTGTTTTATTTAACAACAAAGTAAGGAAAGATTGGTGTAATAGAGCTTGTTATTATCTACGGTTGATAACTTCAATGCTGTAATTAGATGACAATTCTACAATTAATTCGCAAATCCATATCTTGTGGTAGAGAAGGATCCCTTAACCAGCTTTCTCCCATTGATTTTTCATTCAAATTTACTTTCTGTTTTTGTTATTCTTTACTTGCATTCTTATTTCATTTAGTAAATCATTCAACAAAAATCCCCCCTGTTTAGTTTATTGTTGCTGGAAATAACAAATTCAATTAGAATCAATCCTCGTGGGAACGATATCTTACTTATCACTTTATTACTTGTGCGACTAGTATACTTGCTAGTTTCGAATGCATCAGTAACATAGAAAAATGATAACGTTATAGTGGACCAAAAAAGTTGCCAAGAGAACACTATTGTCACTATTGAAAAATCCTCCAACATTTTGTAGCCCATCGATCACCTAAGGCACAAAATAGATTAGTGAAAATAAAACTTAGTAAGTAGCTAGATCTAGGCAATAAACTATCATCTCGAGTAATTCATAATAAACTATAACACACATTTATTTCTTATATCATAAGTAACCAATTTCTTGTCACACAAGTTATACAAACACAGTACCATAATAAAAGCTGCGCTCCTGTGCAGGGGGCGTTGTGCGACTGTGCCAAGTCTCGGGTCTCTAACATTTTTCCCTTTGTAGGTTGGCGCTCCTACACCACTCGTGCGTAGTCTCTACCATCACAAAATAATGCTGCATGATTGGCACTCTTGTGCCACTTAATCTGCACTCCAGTGCCGAGTTTCTGTCTATAAACTTGTAAGGCGACAAAGGGTGCACTCCTGCTCACCATGCACGGCGCTCTGATGCAATGTCTCTGCCTGCCTACGAAAAGTGAGTCGTATTCTATGCTCATAACACGTATGCCTTATCTCACATACCTCAAAACACCTTGAGAACAAAATTTTAGGACACCACACTTTCACTCATGGTAGGACTTATCATTTGGCATAATCAAAACATATCATCCATTACGTATCGTCATCAATGACATGTATTTTCGTTATTTAATTTTATGAAGTATACCACCCATTATGTATCGCTGTTAGTGGTATATCTGAGTGGCCTAGTCACCCGTAGGTGTCTATTTATGTATTACTTTTATATCAATTCGTCCATGTTTCTTTGCTATATTCTGTGGTATTTTTATGTTTTTGGGTGTTTTGATGTTTGTAGGAGTTTTGGAGCAACTTGCACAAAAATGGAGTAAAACCCTTCATTGTCACCTCTGCTAGTCAGTGATCTTCTCGGATTTAATTGTATTGATATACAATGAACCCGATGACATGTTATATACCGTTGGAAAGCTCTCGAAGTCTATTTTCTGGAGAAATTTACGGTTTATAAATCCATTCAGTGTACCAAAAGTTGTAATCAAAACAGTGTGAGATGTATAGAAATATAATTCCAAAAGCACTGTAGCATGTATAATACCTGTCTCTTATACACATCTAGATGTGTATAAGAGACAGGAGTATTTAAACACATTTTAGGGTTTTATTTTCATAACTTGAAGAGGGGAGAACGTGGAGGAGGCTGCATCTTTGGATTTCTCTCATCTCTTGGAGTTCTTGAAGGAGATTGACGGCTTGGAAAGAGGAAGAACTACAAATCCTAAGAGATTTCATCAAATTTGCTAAGTTTTCCCTTTCTCTTTCATTTTCTGGAATGTCTCCATATTGTATTGTATTTGTATTGTTTCTGAATATGTGTAACTAAATATGAATTGGTTGAGGGTGATTTCAAAGCCCTTGATATGGTTTTTATGAATTGATTGTGCAAGCAATGGTTATCCAATTCTCTAATTGAAGTTGCTTATATTTTCCCATGTTTAATGCTTATGATTGCTTGCTGGATTGTATTTGGGTGGCCAACTGAATATAATATGGATATTGTCTATTGCTAGACTAGAAATCTTGATCCGTAATTGTCTTGAATTTCTAATCCTTAGTAGCAAAATTGTGATCAGAGATTGCAATTGGAGAATACAACCTAAGTTAAATAATCCGAGCTTGTGTGATTATTGCTTAGATCAACCTATCTTACTCATCGTAATGCTTCCATTGAATTAAACTCAGAGAGCTTGTTCTAGGTTGTTTAATGGATAGAGATTAAATAAAGAGCGTGTTTTATTTAACAACAAAGTAAGGAAAGATTGGGATAACAGAGCTTGTTGTTATCTACGGTTGATAACTTCAATGCTGTAATTGGATTACAATTCTATGTTTATTCACAAATTCATATCTTGTGGCAGAGAATGAACTCTTAACCAAGTGTCTCTCATTGATTTTTCACTCCATTTAACTTTGCTTTGTGTTATTCTTCATTTGCTTTCTTATTTCATTTAGTAAAGCATTCAACAAAAATCCCCCCTGTTTAGTTTATTGTTGCTGGAAATAACAAATTCAATTAGAATTAATCCTTGTGGGAACGATATCTTACTCATCACTTTATTACTTGTGCGACTAGTATACTTGCTAGTTTCGAACGCATCAAGTTTTTGGCGCCGTTGCCGGGGATTGATTTTCTAATCAATTTGTTATTCTGTTTTTAGTACTGATTCTTGATTGTTATTTCCTGATTGTTTGTGTTTAGGCTTTTATGTCTGAGAGAGAAGCGGATCAACGACTTAAGAGAATTAAGGAGTTTCTTCAATCCTCGAATTTAAGGCTAAATCGGTCAATTTCAACTCCACCTCCATAATTTGACCTTGCACGACATACTTCCCTCCCATCTTCTTGTAGTTCAATCAAATCTGAATCAGAAGCAATGGCGATGGAAAACGATAAGACTCTTAAGCAGTTAGCGGCTCCAATTATTGATCAACAACCGCTATGCATAAGCACCAATTTTGAGGTAGAATTGGAGCTTAAATCTAGACTAATTCGTCTCTTGCCTACATTTCATGGTTTTGTAGGAGAGGATCCTATCAAATACCTCAAAGAATTTAATGTGGTATGCTCAAGTATGAAGCCAACTGGCGTGTCTGAGGAGCAAATAAAATTGAGAGCTTTTACATTCTCATTAGCAGATTCGGCGAAAGATTGGCTATACTATCTACCATCGGGTACCATTACCACGTGGAATGAGATAAGTAAACTCTTTTTAGAGAAATACTTTCCCACTTCGAAAGTTATAAACATTAAAAAAGATATTAGTGGCATTCGAAAACACAATGGAGAATCACTTCATGAATATTGGGAGAGATTTAGAAGGTTATGTGCTAACTGTCCAAACCATCAAATTAGTGATGGACTCCTAATTCAATATTTCTATGAGGGTCTCCTACCAATGGAAAGGAGTATCATTGATGCTGCTAGTGGTGGAGCACTGGTTAATAAAACACCGAATGTTGCAAGATGTTTAATTAGCGACATGGCAACAAACTCCCAACAATTCAGCGGCCAATTTGAGCCACAACTACCAAGGAGAGTAAATGAGGTAAGTACCCCGAACATTGAACAACAACTTTCTGAGCTTACCTCTCTTGTAAAAAAAATGGCTGTAGGACATATGCATCAATCTTATCTATGTGGAGTATATTCTACCACGGAGCATCCAACCGACATGTGTCCAACTTTGCAAGAAGGAGATACGGAACAAGCCAATGCCATGGGTGGATTTCTAGGACAACCAAGCCAAAGTTACAGTAATCATCAACCAATCACTCCAAATGCCATACCAAATCAGCCACCAGGTTTCAATCAATCAAGAGTGCAGCAATCATTTCAAATGGAACCACAACCAGCACCACAACTAGCTCCACAAAACTCAGGTATGGATCTCCAGGACATTGTTAAAGTACTTGCTACTAACACAATGCAATTTCAGCAGGAAACTAGGGCAAGTATCCAAAACCTGGAAAATCAAATGGGACAATTGGCTACTAACATGAGCAAATTCGAGAGCAAGAGCTTAGAAAAATTACCTTCTCAGACAGTGATCAATCCAAGAGAGAATGCTAGTGCAATCACTTTGAGAAGTGGAAAGCAATTACAAGTTCCACAAAAAAGGTCACAAACTAATGAAGGGGATGACACCACTTCCACCATGAACAAAACATCATCTTCTAAGGTAGACCTTAAAACTCAAATTCCTTCATATGTTACTCCTCCACCTTTTCCTAGCAGATTTGCAAAATCAAAGAAGGAGGAACAAGAACAGGAAATCCTGGAAACTTTTCGCAAGATCGAGGTAAATATACCACTTCTGGATGCTATAAGCAAGTACCTCGTTATGCAAAATTTCTCAAGGAGTTATGCACCAACAAGAGAAAGTTGAAGGGAAATGAGAAAGTAAGTGTGGGGGAAAATGTTTCAGCTGTATTGCAAAGAAAAATTCCTCCAGAAATGCAAAGATCCAGGTACGTTCACCATTCCATGCACTATTGGTAATAACAAGTTTGAAAGAGCTATGTTAGATTTAGGAGCATCTATTAATGTCATGCCATATTCTATTTATGCTTCTTTAAATCTTGGACCTTTTGCGAAAACTGGTATACCATTCAACTTGCTGATCATTTTAATGCATATCCAAGGATTGTGGAAGATGTGCTTGTGACAGGTAAATCAATTGGTTTTCCCAGCAGACTTCTATGTTCTTGAAATGGAGGATGAGACCATCTCCTAATCCAACAACAATTCTTTTGGGGAGACCATTCTTGAAAACTGCTCGAACTAAGATTGATGTTCATGATGGCACTCTCACCATGGAATTCGATGGCGAGGTGATTCGATTCAATATATTTGAGACAATGAGGTACCCTAGTGACTTGCATTCTGTTTTTGCAGTTGATGTTATTGATTCTTTGCCAAAACAACATTTTGAGTTAACTCACAAGGATGGATTGGAAGTGGTTTTTAGTGAGCACGATAGGGACAGAAAATTACAAGGAATCAAGAATGGAAGGTGATACAAGTGTCAAAGAATGGAGGAAAAGCTGTGGCAAGACTTAGATGAGACCATAGCTATAACCACAATAGGTATGAGTTTCGTGCATCAATTCTTATCTAATGTGAAACTTCTGCCTTCTATGATGAAAGCCCCTACCTTGGAGCTTAAGCCTCTTCCAGATCATTTGAAGCATGGATTCTTGGATAAGAATGATCCCTTTGCAGTTTACAATTAGAAATGGGCCTTGCACGAATACAAGAAGAGAAAATCGTCCGAATACTTACAGACCACAAAACAGCTATTGGGTGGACGATTGCTAACATCCAAGGCCCAGTCATATGCATGCACCACTTCTTGTTGGAAAAAGGATCCAAGCCCACTAGAGAAGCACAGCGGAGATTGGACCCTCCCATGATGGAACCAACGTCGGCTGAGGACGTTAAACCAAGCGCTTATTGGGAGGCAACCCAATGTTTTTGAAAAATAAATAAAAGAAAAGAAAAGAAAAATAAAATAAGGTAATAATGATCGATTTTTGTGCCTCGAGGAGATTCCTTTCGTAGACCATCAAAATGACCAGGTTTTATTTTGTCCTCTTTGCCATCTGTCTTATTTGTTTTATATTTTTTTTACTTGTTTTTTACTTCTTGTTTGCTATCGTATTGTTATCCTGTTAGTGTCTTTAGTTTCGTTTCTGCTCTTTTCTTTCTTCCTTGTGTTTAATTTGAGTATTCCGTGCTTCGAGTTCAGTTGTGTAACAGCTTGAGGAAACATTCAAACGGGAGTTGAAGCCATTGTTCGAAGGTTTGAAACGTGCTTATCTGGGAGAAGAACAAACTCAATCGCATTATCGGTAATATCTCTCCTTTTCTCTTCTTCAATGGATGCCGATAACTTTCTGTCGAACCTTCGTAAATATTTTCCTTCACTTCCTCAAAATGCTGTGTTTAAAATTTATAAAGTACGGATGACTAGACGTTGGGCGTTGATGCTCCTAAATGTGCCTGCTGATATCCGATGGCTTATCGAAGCCAAGGTGAGATTGTCCGGTGAGCCGGACATTAATCTCGCAAAATACATGCCTGGTCTAGGAAAGAGCTTCTACGCCAAGAGGCGAAGAGCGAAAAGGTTACAAGTATGTTATAAATGTGCTAGATAGAATTGTAACCAGACTTGTCGTTCATTAGGTTTTGTGTCCAGAAATAGAGAAGATAAATTGTCATTTATTAAGAATGGTCTGTGTAATGAGTCGCTGGATAATGTTTTATTAAATCTTGAGTCACATTCTTGTGGACTTGTTCAGCGTGAATTGCTTAATCTATGGACCTGTCTCTTATACACATCTAGATGTGTATAAGAGACAGGTTATAGTCTAGGGAATCTGAATAAAAACGACCCTGTTTGCCAGTTTATAAGAAAACTGGATGGGAAGCAAATCCCCGACTCATAGAAGGCGTTTCAGCCTTACTGGACGTAAAACCAGAGGAAGATGTGAGCCACAATCACAACTACTTGTATAGTTGAATGTGTGATGTTGTTGTCGAATTTTATTTCTTTCTTGTTTCGTTTGATCTGATTATCAATGTTGTTTTTGTGTTGTTGTTGTTTGTTGATTTTGTTTGTTTTAATTTCAAGTTTTCTTTTGACAAACCATATGACTACCCCATGTCATACACACACGTGGAGACGAGTGTGGAGGTTTTGTCAACCTTCGCCGAAAGTATATCTCTACTTTTCATGCTTCACGTGAGAGATAAGTGTGGCGGTTTTGTCAAACCCCACCGAAAGTGTATTTCCATTTTTCATGCTTCACGTGGGAGGCAAGTGTGTAGGTTTTGTCAAACCCCGCCGAAAGCATATCTCATTTTTTCAAATCTTGGGGCAATAAATCTGCATCGAGCAACCCCCACCGAAAGTATGTCCACATGTGTCAAAATTTGAGAGTTTTACGTTTATGTGTATATATAATTTGCCATATTTTGAAAATGTCATTTCATAACCTGTCTGCACTTGAATCGCAAATACCTAAACATGCATCATTGGTCTTGCACTTGAATCGCATAATAACCTAACGTGCATCATGTCTACACAAGTTTAGAGACTTGTAGAAATGGAGAAAACACCAATTCGGCGATTCCAAAATATATGCATATTTTGTGGATCGCAATGTGGTAAAGATGGAGAGTTTACAACAGCAGCTCTTGATCTTGGTAGGACATTAGCTGCGAGGGGGATTCATTTGATTTACGGAGGGGGTAGTCTTGGGTTAATGGGGTGTGTGTCGACAGTTAGTATGCATCTGAGAGTATTGCACATATGGTCATTAAATCTGATGCATTTATAGCTTTGCCCGGTGGTTATGGTACATTAGAGGAGATATTTCAAATCACCTCTTGGGCACAGCTAAAACATCCATCGAAAACCCATTGGTTTGTTAAATGTCAATAATTTTTTTGATGGTTTGTTGTCTTTTCTGGATCAAGCAGTAGAAAAAAACTTCATCTCACAGTCGGCGAGGCAAATCCTGGTTACAGCTTCAACTGCAGGGGAGTTAATTGACAAATTACAAGCATTCGTCTATTCGCATGATCCAACAATATCTCGGATAGATTGGTTTGGAGAAGGCAATAAGAGGCGTAAACTGGATTTAACGCTCCATCTGTAATCTCTATCTGCTAGTTTGCTTCATTTTCGTTTGCTTTCTCTTTATTGTGTTTATTTGAGTTGAGTTTTCTTTCAGGTTGTTTCTTTCACCCCAGGTAATATTTTCTAATCTTGGCTTTTAGAGTGGCGGCTTAAAAAGTTCAAGTTCTCTTGAAACGCATTCTGGATTTCTTTAATCCATAATGGCTGAATAAGGAGGCTAACTTCTAAACTTTTTAGACCCATTCTAACTGACTTGTTTGTGTTTGCTGATTTGTTGGACTTTATTATTTTCTGAGTAAGTTTAGTTTTATGTAATTTCGAGTTGTGGTGTGTTTTTGTCTTTATCAGTTTCGATTCAGAAAAAAAAACATTGTGGAAAAACCTGAGAATGGCAGAATATGGGGTTTCCTTAACTCTTGAAACGCATTCTCTCTAAATAAATCTGTAGTTTGTTATTTCATGTTGTTTGAAATGTCTTGTTTCTTGTTTTGTTCTTTCATAATAAAGGTATATAGGCTGGAAACCTTAAGTCTGCGGGCTACTGGTCCTAAGGATTGTTGAAATATACAATCTTGACTCAGGTGTAACAACGCCACGTACCTCTTTTCTTGCATTTGTGGGTCGATGATAAGATAATGATTGAATTAAGAATAACTCTTGAAAAATGATAAATGATGCATGGATCTGTGTGCTTAAAAAGTTTATTGGTTTTCGCTTTGCTTTTGATTCCTTGCGCAACATTGAGCACTGAGCTATTATCACTGAGTTATTTGTTCATTTAGAGAAAGTTTATGTAATTTAAATGTTTCTTCAGATTTCAATGAATTCTAGAACTTGTTTGATGGTCACTTGAGGCGAAATCCTTGACTGTGCAACATTGGGGAAATGATTTAGGCCATCTTTGGACCGTTTGAGCCTTAATAGCCAACCTTGACTGAAATTGATTCCTAGTTACCCCTTTGAGCCTCTGTAAGCCTTTTTCTTTGTTAACTCACTAAAAGATTTCCTAACCTAAAATGAATTTGTTCCAAACAGTTTATCCTTACCTATGAGCATGTAGATCATTCACAATTAAATTCTAAGCTATGTTCTGGTTTTGGGAAGTTAGAGGAGGTTGGGACCTGTGTCATGAGCAATGCAAGGTGAGTTCTATATGTTGTAACAAGAAAAAAAAAAGAAAAAAAAAACAAAACACAAAAAAAAAAAAAAAAAAAAAAACAAACGCCAATTTTACTTATCGTCACGTACTTACACATTGAGGACAAGTTGTTGTTTAAGTGTGGGGAGAGGAGAAGGGTAATAAAAAAAAAAAGAAAAAAAAGCAGACAAAAAGAAAACAAAGAAAAAAAGAAACAAAAAAAAATAAGAAGAAGAATAAGAGATCTATACCCTTAAGTGTTCTTAACAAGAATGAAACAACAAAGTGTGGGGGTGTAGTTTTCTTTTGTTTTCTGCAAAAAAAAAAAAAGATTGGGTGTTCTAAATAAGTTTGGGGGAGTAACCTGGTGAATTGAAATGAAGTTGTGTTATAGGGTTGAGCTCTACATAGTCTTGAATGATTTATGTGTTTGTGGGTGATTTGAGCCAAATTATTATCCTTATCATACCTTCACCCAAGCCAAACGTTACAAGCTTAATAAAGTCCTACTTGATCCTTGGTGTTGTGCAGTCTACATTAGTGGAGAGTGACCTGAAAAGCAAGCCTATGGAGTTCATTTATACACACATCTTCAATATTAAATATGATTCATTTTTATGCATAAACTCATACGGGTTACAAGTGATTAGGTGAGAATGGCTCTACACACACACACTTGAGGAATTGAAGTGAAGCGAAACTAATTTTTGAGATAAAATTCTTGATCAAGTGCATTAATTTGAAGTATTCCTTGGGTTATAATTAAGTACAATCTTTGAGGCCTATTTGCAAGTTAAAACATGTGTGTTTTAAATTTTCTTTGATTCTGTTTAGATTTAGTTTTGTTTTCATATCGTTGTAGTTGCTCGAGGACTAGCAAAGTCTAAGTGTGGGGGAATTTGATAAGGGTCTATTTATGTATTATTTTCATATCAATTCGTCCATGTTTCTTTGCTATATTCCTTGGTATTTTTATGTTTTTGTGTGGTTTTGATGTTTGTAGGAGTTTGGAGCAACTTGCACAAAAATGGAGTAAAACCCTTCATTTTCACCTCTGCTAGTCAGTGATCTTCTCGGATTTATTGTATTGATATACAATGAACCCGACGACATATTATATACCGTTGGAAAGCTCTCGAAGTCTATTTCTGGAGAAATTTACGGTTTATAAATCCATTCAGTGTACCAAAAGTTCTAATCAAAACAGTGTGAGATGTATAGAAATATAATTCCACAAGTCACTGTAGCATGTATAATACGGGGCACTGTAGCAAGTCACTGTAGCAGAGTATTTAAAAACATTTTAGGGTTTTATTTTCATAACTTGAAGAGGGGAGAACGTGGAGGAGGCTGCATCTTTGGATTTCTCTCATCTCTTAGAGTTCTTGAAGGAGATTGAAGGCTTGGAAAGAGGAAGAACTACAAATCCTAGGAGATTTTCATCTAATTTGCTAAGTTTTCCCTTTCCCTTTCATTTTCTGGAATTGCTATGTATTGTATTGTATTTGTATTGTGTCTGAATATGTGTAACTAAATCTGAATTGGTTGAGGGTGATTTCAAAGCCCTTGATATGGATTTTGTGAGTTGATTGTGCAAGGAATTGTCATCCAATTCTCTAATTGAAGTTGCTTGTATTTTCCCATGTTTAATGATTATGATTGCTTGCTGGATATTATTTGGGTGGCCAATTGAGTAAAATCTGGTTGTTATCTATTGCTAGACTAGAAATCTTGATCCGTAATTGTCTTGAATTTCTAATCATTAGTAGCAAATTGTGATCAGAGATTGCAATTGGAGAATACAACCTAGGTTAAATAATCCGAACTTGTGTGGTTATTGCTTAGATCAACCTATCTTTCTTATCGTAATGCTTCCATGGAATTAAACTTAGAGAGCTTGTTCTAGGTTGTTTAATGGTTAGAGATTAAAGAAAGAGCTTGTTTTATTTAACAACAAAGTAAGGAAAGATTGGGATAACAGAGCTTGTTGTTATCTACGGTTGATAACTTCAATGCTGTAATTGGATTACAATTCTATGTTAATCACAAATTCATATCTTGTGGCAGAGAATGAACTCTTAACCAAGTGTCTCTCATTGATTTTTCACTCCATTTAACTTTGCTTTGTGTTATTCTTCATTTGCTTTCTTATTTCATTTAGTAAAGCATTCAGCAAAAATCCCCCCTGTTTAGTTTATTGTTGCTGGAAATAACAAATTCAATTAGAATTAATCCTCGTGGGAACGATATCTTACTCATCACTTTATTACTTGTGCGACTAGTATACTTGCTAGTTTCGAACGCATCACCTAGTCACCCGTTACGTATCACCGTCAGTGGCCAATATTTTCAATAATCATTGTTCAAGAGTTTGCCATCCATTATGTCTCACCATTAATGGCATATCCCGTAAGCCACTAGTCACCCATTACGTATTACTATCGGTGACACATTTTCCACCGATTATTCTCAAACGGATATACCATCCGTTATGTATTACCGTCAATGGTATGCCCAAGTGGTCGTTAGTAACCCATTACGAATCGTTGTCAATGACTTATTCTTTTTATCCATAATATTCACGGAATATACCATCTGTTACGTATTGCCATCAATGGTATATCCTTTTTGGCTAATAGTCACCAGTTACGTATCGCTGTTGGTGACTTAACACATCCACACGTGCCTACACATGAAACAACACACATATGCCTACCATTTAAAAGAGATATGTGCCCTAGGGTATTAGGCATGAATTCCATTTTCACAATTATAATCTCATTATCACACCATAATCAGCCCATTACACATTAAAGTCCATAGGCTTATGGTCACATTTCACTTTCCATTCATATTACATTCATGGCATTTTTCATACACATATAGTACTTCGTTGGCATCCATTATTCATGCCTTCGGCGCCAAAATTCACATGCACATGGCAACAATCACATTTTGATTTAAGTCATAGTCATAGTAGTTCAACCAAATACAACTCATATACATACATAAGCATAAAGAATCAAAACACATCTCATAATCAATATTACATCCATTGTGTCCTTATAAGGGGTCTAGCTTACTTACCTGATTAACTTCACCATTTGATCTCGATTTTCACCTAGAAATCGTCAAATTTCTTAAGGGTCAGCAAACCCTTCAACCAACCAAATGATTTCACTTACGATTCAAAACCAGACATGATTGGTTGGATAATCGTAGTATGAGGATGCTTGCCCCAATCCTCACCAAATTTCATGCAGATCAAATAAACACATAGACAATAATCCATTAAATTTATTGGATCGAAATGAGGCTACATGCCCCTTGAAATCTCTTAGTTTGTCAATTATAGAAATCTTGTCTACAGGCCTCTTAACTGGGCAGTATTATTTTGAAAAATGATATAAAATTCCACAATGATCTATTCTCCCAAAATTTTTTAGTCTAGTAAAAGACACATATAAAAGTCATTTCACCAAAAATCACAACCTTTTAATGTGTTTAAGTTGGTCAAAAGCAATTTAGTTTGCTTACTCTGTTCTGAAACCTAAAAATCTCAGTTTTAAAGACACAAATTTGAAAAATCATAATAATTCCTAAAAGCTCCAAAATTCATAAAATTTTTCAGTTTAAAAGGAAAAATAGTCAATATCTCACTCACCTAAAATCAAGTGTTTTTATGAAGAATAACTCCCTCAATTAAAATTCGTTCCCCATGCTCTATTTTAAAATAAGAGAATTTCAATTTCATTTCAGTAGAATTCAAAAATTCTCCATAAATCACGCACTTCAAATTTTTAAGTGATTCAAAATCTATATATTCTAGACATGTCTAGTTTATCAGATAAAAATTTTAAAGCTAGAAAATAAACCTTGAATTTTTTAGAATTTTCGGACTAGCAACTACTTAGTTCACAACCATACAGAGTTTTAAGTTCAAACATCATCTTGGCATTTCTACATCATCCAGTCCATTGTAATCTTCCATAAACTCTTATAAATCATGATTTCTGGCATGTTTTATGATATGTATGACATGGAAACACCATAAACCAATTTCTAACACAATATTTCATAGCAAAAATCTATGGCTAAATGCTAGAAATTGAGGAAGGAATGAATTCTACCTCTTTTTCTTCTAAATTCCTCTACTACTCCTTTTATTCTTTGCAGGTTTGGAGCGAGTATGAAAAGGGCTAGAACCTTTGATAAAAGGGAGAGAAATGAACTCTCTAGAAAGTTGAAACCCCCACTCTTTATGTATAATAATCACATGTGCATAATTTCAATTTAGGTCTCCATTTTATAGTTATTTAATTACATCCTCGCATATTAATTCATTTGCATACTACTTTGACACACACAAACACATTAATACACACACACAGATATATATATATATATATATATATATATATATATATAATAAATACACTAAGGTTATGTCCACTTACTAAATTTGGGGTGTTACACCGACAAGCAACTGTCGAATTGTCTAATTGATTAGACAATCAATTGATAGTTCGATGACAAACTTTGATGTACAATTTGCAGTTAGGTATAACTCTAACAGAAATTCGACTTCACTTTGACAATTCAATTGAAGTTCGACGACTATTCGACAGTCGGACATCTAGTTGTCGAATTTATGTCGAATTGTCGAATTCACGATTTCAAACCCAGAAATCCACAGGAATCGAGTTTTCAGAAACGAAATTGCAGAAACAATCTAAATATATCTTTTTCAGCTAATATTCATTTATTTATACACATATGGGATGCATTTTTACGTTTAAAACTTGATAAAATGTCAAAAAGATGGAGTTGAAGCTTAGTTATAGAAGAACGTTACCTTAAATTGTTCTAAAACTCTCCAAATCCGATTTCCCCCCTTTTTTCGATTTCTTAGTTGTTAAATGCAAAGTTTGATTTGTATTATTTGATTTTCTTAATTGTTTTGAGCTGGTTTAGGAGTTTGAATTGCTAAAGAGAGTTAAGGTGGTGGTTATCAGTTAGTTAGAGAAGTTATTGCTCCCAAAGTTAGAGAAGTTATTGCATGGGAGGTATTTGTACAACTTCAGAGGTTGGTGGCTAGTGTATTTAGCCGTTTTTTAGGAGAGGCTAAAAGAAAAGGCCCCCCATTTGATAATTACCCCATAACATAACATGCTAATGATACACGCAAAGCAAAACAAAGCAGAAACACTTGAGGGTTGAACTGGAAAAGAAAATGGAGAAGATTAATGCATCATCATCTGACTCTGAGGCTATAACAAAAGTATCCTCAATCTTCATATACCCAGTCAAATCATGCAGAGGAATATCTGTCTCTCGAGCACCCCTTACTCCCACGGGTAATTCACTATCACTGCTCACTTTCATCTTTTCTTCTCCTTTTTCATGCATGTTAATTTGTTTCTTGATACCCCAGATCATTTTTTTTTTGTTAATTTATTGATTTATGCGTCAAAGTCAGACTTGGGTTATTTACTTTATTCAGATTTTCTCTTCTAATTATGCTTGATTAATTATCTGTATTTCTTCAGCCAGTTCATTTAAATGATTTGGTTGATTCTTTTTTTTTTTTTTTTCTTTCTATCATGTTCTTTTGGATATGTTTTTTTTCTTAATTGGGTAGAACAGTTATATTTAGTATTGTTCGTTATAGAGTAAATTTAGCTGAATGATTGAATTGTTTTCATGGTGTTAAGTCAAGTCATTCTCCAGTTGTGACTTGAGGATTTGGAATTAATTGAGAAGTAATGAGAGTATCGTGAATCCAATAGCAGTAACATTAAAACTAAGAACTAACATACTTAATATGAGTTATTGTATTTGCATACTTGGATGTATTCTGCAGGATTTCAATGGGATAGGCAGTGGATGGTAGTTAATCACAAAGGGAGAGCATACACGCAAAGAAATGAACCAAAGCTTGCTTTGGTTGAGATAGAGTTGCCGAATGAAGCAATTTTAGAGGGATGGGAACCTACTGCAAGCTCATATATGGGTAACATCATTGTTTGTTTGGTTTTCGCTGCATAACTTTTTTCAAATTACAAATTGTTGCATCACCTTGTGTGATATTTTGAAGCTAAATCATGCCTATTGGTAGCAGAAGCAAACTTATTTTTTGTGTCTAAATGTTTGAGATGTATGCTCTTTTTCTTTGTGTAGTGGACAGTTAAAATGCTGGATATTAATTTGTTCATTGAGTTTAATAACTTTCCTTTTGATGTTCGGAATGATGCATCGGTTTTTATCATTTCACTCTAGAATTATGATCAGACAGTTGCTCTCCAATTGTTAGTTCTTAAACATACTATAAGTTTTATTCTTTAAATCCTTATTATTAGTATTGTTGTATAAGTCTATTGACCTGGTATAGCTTGTTCCCATAAATGAATATTCAATTCATATTAATGTATCAATAACCATAGTTATTTTTCCATAAAATCCTGATATGCTTGTTTTGAGTAATCATCCTGAGTTAAAAGTTATAAATATTTTGAAAGAGAGATCTTAGCATTGTGCATAAACTTTCTTCTAATTGGATTACCTTTATAACTGCTGTTATTTTCCAATATAGTGAGAACGACCTTGCTAAGTTCTTTGAATTAGAGGAATGGTATAGGGAATTAGCATTTCTTATTTTTCTGGACAAATATAAATATGTTGTCATGCTGTCAGGACTGTCTTGTTTAGGCTTCTGTACCTAATCTTGGCTATGAGATCTTACTTTGGATGCAAAATTTGATGTTAGAAGGCATGGTTAAGTAATTCTGTTAGCCAATGGCCTCCACTGGTTGCTCCTCATGCTTTGGGTCTATTTTGAAACATAAATGTCTCTCAAAGACCGCATTTGACATCTCTTGTTATTGTGGAGCTTTCCACCGTTTATGTTTTCTTTTTTTCTTTTTTTTTTTTTTGGTTCTGAAATAACATATGACATGAGTCTTTGCACAATTTGTCTTTTCAAATTAGACTTGACATCCCTTTCTTACCCAGTAATAAGAGCTCCGAGGATGGATTTGCTTAAGA